>VYZT01019962.1:0-12260 GCA_013400735.1 Pomatostomus ruficeps | reverse complement strand
TGGTTCAGCCTTTGTGTTCTTCATGTCCCTTAGCATAATATCCCACATTCCCTGCTTCAAGTTCCCTTTCAGATGCCCAGTGCCCACAGCAGACATTATCTAATCTGAGTGAGAACTATCATGTCATGTTAAGTTTGATGTACAGTGGACTCAGAAACCACATGTAGTTTACTGTTATTTAGAAGAAATCAAGTCCCGTATACCCAATATGCAAAAGTTTTTGTCCATCCCTCCCTTAATCTACTTTATTTGCTCTACTGAATTAGAGACAGGAGAGAGCTCAGTCATTGTCTGTACATCTATCTATCTATTTGCCATAAGCACAGCAGTGGTCTTTTGACACTCAGGCTTGTTTGCTCATTCAGAGCAAAACCAGAGGAAGAATAGAAGGGTTGCTTACTATAAGATTGACTTAAAAGTAAGAAACTTGATTTGAAGCAGTAAGACGTGGGTTTGTTTATGGAAGAACAACAGGACAGTGGAGTATTTTAGTAAACACGAAGCACATCTCAAATGCAAAATGTCTTTCTTATCAGATATGTCCCATGTGTAGAAGCTGAGTATTATAACGTAGAAGCTCAGCATAGTAATAAAACAAATAAAAATGTATTGTGATTTGTGTTGCTTGTAGGCAGCTGTCCCCATTGGCCACACTTGAAAATCTTACACCAGTGCTCTCTTATATTTGTAGCTCATCTGGTGAGTACAGACACTGTCACTAAGGTAGTATCTTCAACGTATTTGTTTAATTTGCTTGCTCTAATGCAAGCTGCTTAAGCTGCTGAAGTTCTGACTTGATTTACAAGAACATAGGCAGTATCCATGATAGTGACACCGCTGTGACCCTTCAGCTGATGGTGCACACGGCAGAATGTTTTGACATAAATGTTTTTCAGGACAGAGACTCTCAGTAAGATGTGCTGTGCTATAAAATGTTCGTATTACTGCTGCTGAAAAGATTTAACTGGAAATGACAATTGCCTGGCATTTTTCAGGTATTACTACTAATGAAAACAGGAAAAATAGCAGAAGAGTGACTTCATGGAGGCTTGTGCTGGGTGGTGTGACTTACTCTCTCTGCAGAGACAGCCTACTAGTTTGTTTGGATAGTCAAGGCCCTGCAATGGTGTTCATTTCTCATTTATGTCTGGAGAAGAGGCAGCTTATCCAGGTCCAGTATTTCCAGCTCAGGAGTTTGACCTGGAAGTTCCAGAGCAATGAAGTTTCATGAACAGTTCTTATCAGTAGCAGCTTTTCTCACAGATTTTCACTGATAAAGGTTCCTCCTTGGTCTTAGCAGAGTATTATGCATATGAGGCTTATGGAGCCTGCATCTTCCTCCATTGAGACAAAATTATCACTGGGCTTCCTGTTGTTGAAAGGAAAAACAAGGCTACAATGTTTTATCCTGTGATACAAAGGCATTTTTCCTCCTGAAGAGAAAAATATATTGGAGATTTTCCAGGAAAAAAATGTATGACCTGCATTCTAGATGTGGCCAAGGGCTTTCACATCACTTTAAGGCAAGTGTGCTTAAACAATCTCAAATCTATTTCAGTACAGTTGGGAATATGTGATAGACACATAACCACAGTGTCTCTACAGATCCTTCTGGGTATACCTAAGTGCCAGTTCAGGTTTGCACTAAACTTTTCAAATCATTTGAACAGCTGCTAAAGCATGGTAATGAATTTATTTAGGAAAAGGATCATATTTTCACTTTATGTCTGCTTACAAGAGTCCTTGTCATAGGGGAATCAGGTAGAGAACCTTCTGATTACATCTTTATTCTAGAAAAGCAGTAGACTGTAACTAATGTATCTAAGAAACAGCCTTGGTGTATTACTGCATTACATATCAAAAGTCATTCACCAGCAGAAGAATCAGCAAAAATCGCAAAATATTATATGCAGCTTTATTTTCATCATGAATTTGCCAAGTCAAAATCTTTACAGGAAATCCATGAAAAGCATAAACCACCATGTGTAATAAACCTAATGCACGGCATTCCTGCTTTAGGCTACTTCTCTAGTCATAGTTTCATGGGATTTATTGAATCATGATGGCTTCTTTAGTCTGGTCTGCTTTTTCTAATTTCTAATGATGAATCCCAACAGAAACTGAGGTGCAGAGAGACAGATAGCATATGATGTAATATGCTAATGTATCTGGTAAACTCCTTTCTGTGCTAAATACAGTCAGACCTGGACAGAAGTGATTAGCAAATGTTCTTTTTCAGGGATTCCTGCCAATTTTCAATATGCATGACAGCTGAGAACTGCCTGTTCTTGAACACAAATGCTACCGCCGTCATTGTTTTCTGTTTCTCGCAGGAGTATCATGTCTGTTCTGAATCTGAGGGCCATAATCTTATTTTACCACAATGCCAAATTCCAAAGGTTCATAACAGGGCTCCCAACTGCTTTTAATACGTAGAGCACCGCTATACATCCAAAGCTGGCGTCCACCCAGCAGCTCTTATCACAGCCTGTGGAATACCGGAGGAGCCTGCACGGAAGGATGGGTTTGTTTGACTCTCTAAGCACCTGCTGCATCACCACAGCAGTAAATGCTGCAGAGATCACGTGTTTCTTGCTGGAACTGTGGTATAACTTGAGTGTACGTGTGAAGGTGTTCTTGTCTTTAAGCAATAAGCCCAGACGCAGGCTTGAAACAAAGCCATTTACATTTTTCTGTTTCTATACAGCCTGTCTTAGGAAAAGAGGACCAGAATCAAGTTAATTTCCCTGTTATGGTAGACAAGACAGTTTTTAATCTCTTCCTTGGGCTTCACTCTTGTGCCTAATGTGCCTAATACACTTCTGCTTGCATTCAAGGGGATGCCCTCCTGTAGTAGAATTCTTTAAAGGTTTCTTGAGAATCTTTACAATACATCCATGCTCCACATACATTTGGCATCTATCTCAATCTCACCAGAAGGGAGGAGGAACATAACATTGCCAACTGTATAGAACATGTTGAATCTGGAACTGTGAAGTAGTGCAGCTATTTCTTCAGATAACCTGAATGCAGGAAAATCCAGTGCAGGACAACCTTCACATTTACATTTTCAGTGAGTGTATTGGAGTTGTATGGCGTTACAGAGGCTGATATGCAAAAGAGGTCCTATTATGCAAAAATCCTAAAAGAAGCTGCTAAAATAAATTTTTGTCATGGTTAGCATTTCTCCTGAGAGGAGCTTGTCTTTGAACCTAAAAGCATCCCACGTTGAAGCAGTTGTTAATTACCAGGCTGCCACTACATCATGTACCACAGAAACCACTGCACAAACCAACCAAATGGTCACTGCATGGCTGCAGACCCAGAGTATGTCTACAAAGCACCTGACAGATGTGTGGGCAGGCTGAAAAGAGGTCATGTGTCATGAAAGTGTTTTGATAGCTCTGTGGTCTGGAGAAGCTCATCAATTAATCTATTTCTTAGTCCTAGTCAAATTTCTTTAACCAAATTATGAGAATATTCTGGGGTTTGACCTGCTTTTCAGCCTCATAGGGGACAAAGTATCCTAATAGGTGTGACCTGCATGACCTTCGTGCTTGGGCAATTAGAGTAAGTAAACTATAAAATATTCATAGCGCATGATACCGTTGTGATTTTCTGGCAGATTGATTGCTTCAGTCAGGCTGAGGGGACTGCCTGCCAAGGATTTATACTGGCTAGCAAAAAGCACTCTTGATAATAGGTCCTACTGGTAAAAATGACAAAACCTGGAGGTCAAAGCACATAGAACAACGAGTGAAATAAAAATGACTCTGTTGTGACTCTATTCTGACCTAGGTGGGAGCAGCAAGTTCAGCATGCTAAAATACCTGGCAAATGGTTGGTTGCCTTCCCCAGTGCAACATTCCATTAGGAGCAGGGGAAAAGCTCTTATTTTAAAATTAATTCCTAATAAGGAATTACTGGCAGAAATGTCTTAAGGTTATCCTAAAAGCTACTTAATAGAACTTGTCCTTACTAAAGAATTAGTTTAAATTGCGTACACTCAAGCTAATGCCCCTCAAGTTAATGTGGCTTGAATGAGGAAAGCCACCCTGTAAATTAACACGATAGCAATGCAGACCAAAGCTGAGCTAATCAGCTCAGGAAATCAGTTTCCTGAGCTGATTTCCACTGTTGGGTAAGATAACTCCCGTTGAAAGCATAACTATTCTTGAATGAAAGTTACTGGTTTGTTGGTGGGGGTTTTTTCATGATGGGACCTGACTCATCAACAGCACAAATATTGACTGAAATTAACTCGGCAGTGAAAAAAGTCATATCTCCATGTACTCCCCAGCCCTCTTCACAGGCTGGGAGAGGAATTGTCTCTGTCTGTGGCCAAAAGCAGATCTTGATAAGGATGTTCCCACTGAAATGCGCATGTTTCTCCTTTTTCCTGAGGACGTTTACACTTGGAAATTTAGCAAACAGGATTCCATCCTCTCACTGAAATTCACAGGAGTTTTGCTCAAGTAAAAGTGAGAAGGTACAGCTTCAGCTTTGCAGATAGGCAAATAGATTATATTAGATGCAGGGAAAGATATATTTAAATAACAGAATGGCTGTCACAGAAGTGACAAAAGACAGACAGGTGTATGACACAAAGGAGGAACCAGCAAGTGAGATATTAGCTACTGCTGTAAAAATACAAAACAAGGGCACTGCTGAGGCACTGAAGGACAGAGTGTTACTTTCCATTTCTTTCTCTCAGTGGCTTCTGAGCAGTAGTAGTTGAAGATTTAAATTCTCTTTAAAAATCATTTATGAAATTATAAAAATTGAAAATATTTGCCTGTGAAGATGAAATACCTTTTTTGAATGCAGCAGTATCTCTAGAGTAAATACTCAGGCAGTTGTTTAAAATATGTACAATTTTCCTCGACAGCTGCATAATTCTGACAGTTTAAAACAAGTTTACAAGCAGACTGAGGGCACTGCTTTATAAATTAGATTTAAAATAAACTGTAAAAAGGACAGAAGGGAATCTCCCTTGTTGAATTTCCATGTTCAGCTTAATTCAAGGCAGGCCAAGTTTCCACATCAGTTCAGATCAGAGAGGATCATAAGCTTCTTTTTGTAATGACCAGATACCCAGACTATCGCATGTGCAAGGTCAGAAGTAATTTCCTTCTTTCTGAAATACTGACGATCTGTGTCTGTGCTTGGGACAACATGGGGACCACAGCTTGCTTTAATCCAGCTAGTGATTTAGCCTTTCCTTTTCTTGTTCTCTCTTTGCTTTCGTATTGCCTTCAGAAAGTAAGTAACCCCAGTTGTATTTTATATTCTTTAAAAGACCTGGGACAGGCCTGTGTGAGTGTAGAAAATCTAGGAGAAAGAAAATACAGACAAAGCTAATCACTAAGATCTGGAGCTTTTTCCTATTGTCGCTACCTAAGGTGAGCACAATGACTATTTTTTGGGGAGGCGAAATTAATTTTCTTTTTGGATCAAAATATTTCTACTCGGAAAACTCTAATATTATATTGACATAAAACTCCCTAATGCCAACACAGTGTGTTCCCCACTCCATTAAGTCCAGGGCTGGTCATTTCAGCAATTTCCTACTGATATATTCCGCCCCACTGATCAAATTGCTTTAATAGGTACAACCATCAGTTATGTGTATAAATACCTTACACGCTGATCATATATCATAAATATTCAGATCTGAGCCCTTGGTCAGCTGCGCATGTGCAGATCAGCTGTAGCACCAGTAAGCACATGAGAACTATTTCTTCTTGACCTTTCTTTGCTGGAAGTAGTATTTGAGCCTGTGAAGTGTTGCTGGATCTTTGGGTGATGTCATATTTATATGTCACTTCCATTGTGTGAGGTTACCTTTCTACTCTGCATTACCTTTGATGTCCTTACTCACAAGAAGGAAAATTTGAAAAATTACAATTTCCCTCCAGTTCTGTCTTACTGTTTATAGCTATGGACCTAACACACTGGCAAAAACTTTATTGTTGGCCACTTTGTGATTTAATTCCTCTAGTTAATGCTTAGTTAGGTATTGGAGTGGTTCTATCAGTATTAAAACCTTGTTTTAGAGGATAAAATAACTATTTTGGTTGATGAGTTATGTGAAAACATCTGCTGTCTTTTGGCAGTGATATGGTGTATTGGGTTTTTGTGGCCAGGTTTTGGTAGTGGGGGGGTACAGGACTGACTTCTGTGAGAAGCTGCCAGAACCTTCCTGCATGTCCAGCAGAGCCAATCCCTGGTAGCCCCAACGCTGGACATGCTGCTGGCCAAGGCTGGGCCAATTAGAAACGGTGGTAACGCCTCTGTGATAACAGATTTAAGACGGAAAAAAAAAGGTTACTGTGCAAAAGTATTTACAGCCAGAGAAGAGCAGGGTGAGAACATGTGAAAGGAACAGCCCTGCAGACACCAAGGTCAGGGAAGAAGGAGGATGATGAGGAGGTGCTCCAGGTCCCTGTGCTGGGATTCCCCTGCAGCCCATGGTGCAGACCATGGTGAGGCAGCTCTGTTCCTGCAGCCCCTGGAGATCCACAGGAACGCAGAGATCCACCTGCAGCCCATGGAGGAACCCCACATCAGAGCAGGTGGATGCCCAAGAGGAGGCTGTGACCTCGTGGGAGGCCTGTGCTGGGCAAGCTCCTGGCAAGGACCCGCAGACCCATGAAGAGAGGAGCCCAAGCTGGAGCAGGTGTCCTGGTAGGATGTGTGACCCTGTGGGGTCCCACCCTGGAGAAGGCTGTACCTNAACTGACCATAACCCCCATTCCCTGTCTCCCTGGGCCACTGCAGAGGAGGAGGTAGAGCTGGGAGGGAGGAGTGGAGGAAGGTGTCTTTAAGATTTATTTTATTTCTTTCTATCCTGCTCTGATTTTGTTAATAATAAATTCAGTTACTATCCCAAATTCAAGCCGGTTTTGCCCATGACAGTATTTGGTGAGTGATCTTCCCCTGTCCTTATTCAACTCAGGAACCCTTCGTTTATATTTTTTCTCTCCACTGTCCATTTGTAGAAGGGAGTGATAGAGCAACTTCTGGTGGGCGCCTGGCATCCAGCCAGGGTCAACCCACTGTGTAAAGTAGCCAGTTTCACAGATTTCTATCCCCATTGCAGAGAAAATAATATTCAAATTGCAGCTGAACACCCAGTTTGGATCGTATGACAACTTCAATACATTTGGAGTTCTTCTTGCGTAGCTGACAAACTGCCATTGATAACTGTGCACTAAAAAACACAGAATGGATACTCTGTGTATCAAGAAGCTGGTACTACAACCAGCGCCCACAAGTTCACTTTTTACATCTCTCACCTTGAATGTCTTGATGCTGAGGAACTATAACATAGGTGGAACAATCATGGAAATGTAAGACCTCATCTCCCTTGTTCTCAGTATTCTTTGACATCAGCTCTTGCTCCTCTGGAAGGCTCGAATTCCTCCCCATTTTTCAAGGAGTCCGGTTTGGTGGTTTGGTGGTTTTGGGGGTTTTTCTTATTTCTGTATTTCAGGACACGTAAAACTAGATGACCTTAATCTGGCAATCATAGACAAAAGACCTCCTTACACTGTTGTCTGTTGTCCCTTTAAGATCTTCCCCTTCTTGTGAGTCGTTGTCCAGGAAGGAAAACAACTCCTGTAATTTGGAATAGTGTAAATTGAGAGCATGAAAGTCAAGGATAAATAATTTCCCAGTATCACTTTCTGGCCTGGAAGAAGGAAGGGCTCCAGTGCTCTGCTATGAGCTCTGAATTTTCAAATGTGTTTGCCAGTTGAAACGTAAGATGGACTTCTGTGCTAGGTCTTTCAGACAGGTGTTTTTCTTCTCTTTGTGAGACAAATACTTCTGTATCACATTTAACCTGTCCTCCAAGAGTTCCCACTGGTTGGTGGGAGAATCTCATTATCATTTCAGAGTGCTTTAACTTATCGATCTTCTGCGGGTGACTCTTGTAAGTTGGTAGCATGGCAAAGTGGCAAAAGATTCAGTTGCTTTGTATCTATTCTTGCAGAGCTACAAGTTGTGTTTCTTTCTGGGGCAGAAGGTTTTGATGTTCTTTTTAGCATTTTATGGAAGTTTAACAAGCCAGCAGGATAAAAATCAATTAACCTGTAAAGTTTTTTCTTTTACAAAACTGATTACAAGAGACTAGTACAATCAACAAATCAAATTTGTAGTTGGACTTGCATTGATTGTGCTTAGTTGATTAAATTGATTTGTTAATGAATTTGTATCTTTCTGAAATTAAATCAACAGCATCCAGTTGTAGGTGAAAGGAAGATTCAAATTATGAAGTTATGCAGCACAGCTAGAGAACTTCAAGGAATTTAACAACTCTCTGCTCTTCAAGACAGTTCTGACAATCAGATTTGCTTCATGAGTTGCTTTTTTCTTATCCTTTTTCCCTTTCTTTTTGTTCTGCTTTAGAGAAGGTGGGATTCACAATGTCAAAATAAATGTTTACAGTGTAAATGTTGATGTAGCCAAGCTTCTCAGTTAGCACCTTTCTAGTTCATAGAAAGTAATAAGCACTTGTAGGATGTACATGAGTCCAAATTATGTGTTTAAAAATGGTCACATAACTCATATTGTCCAAATTTTTATTTCTCTTCATTGACTCTAAAGAAAGTGCAGGGTGTTAGCATGACTGTATACGTCTTCGTTGCAGATCTAAAATATTAGGTGGAAATTATCTCAGCAAGATAGCTCAATTTCTTTTTTCCAGAAGATTAGTTTCACACAAACACACTCTTGCTGCCTCCAATGAAGCATGCTTATTGGAGGTAACATTTGCTAAAATGTAGATACTGCAGTGTTAGCACTTCCTATGCCCACAGATGTATATTCACACTTTGTGAAATGTTACAGCAAAATCAGTAATCAGGACGCAGAAAACCCCAATGCTATAAAATACAGAAGAAAAGAAAATAGTATTTAGAGAGAAAGAAGCAGCTCCTCTGCTTGCAAGGAATTGAGCTCTTCAGAAGTGGTAACACAGATGAGGGAGGCTCCAAGAAAGCCTCTGGTTTGCAAAGCTAGCTTGCAGTTTTCTTATTGCATAGACCTTATTGCATAAAACTACCAAGCTACTGATCATTTTTAGCCATAGAGGTCTAGAAGAAATGCACTGTCTCTGGAGCATAGTTGGACACATATTTCCTTCTCAAAGAAGAGCTAAGAATAAATCATATTATCTGGTAAAGTGACCCAGTTTGGAATAAGAGCTAAGAACATAACTTTTAGTTAAGGAATTTTTTCAACTTTCTTTTCTCTGTAAATTAGAGATCATATACTGTGTTTGGGTTTTTTTATGATATACATACATTCCAACAATAATCATAATCAGAGAAGAAAGAAAGGATAGTCTTAGCAGGAGGGATTTGCAAGTAGTACTACATCCCTCTTTGGGGAGGGCAGTGGGAGTGTCACTGAGTTCAGTTTCTTTGCTCTCTGGTTTTGGTATATTCAGTTGCTTTTCCATCCTTCTGGTCATTTACAGTCACCTTTTTCATTTATCCTCATTTTGTAAATGGGAGGCTTGATAGATTCCTGATAACTTACCAAGCAGCACAGATACCCCTCTGGTGTTTGCACACTGGGAGAAGATCCCATGGGAACTCACACTTCCTTAGTGGGTCAGTCCAGTGCCTCAGGTCCAGAGACCACGTTGTCCTGGTGTCTATGCTCATGGAGCTGTTTAAGACGTTTCCCCTTGTGCTGAGACCTCCTCTCTGTGTCAGGGTTTTGCTAGGGCCACCCAGCAAGAACACAAGGAGCAGAGGAGGAGGCCTCTGGTTGATAATTTCCCCAGGAGCAGGAGCCTTGGTATACAGCAGTGATTCTAGCAGGAAAAGAAATTATTCCATGATTTCTTTTATGTGACTTGATGTATTGACTGTCAGCTCTACTGGTAGAAGGCTGCTCTGCTAGTTCAGCTGTGCCTCCACATGGGAAGCTTTACAAGCTGTATCAGTATTTTTTCACATCTTAAATTATTGGAATAAATGTATGTAAATCTTCAGATACATTCAAGAGCTCAAGAGTAAATATTCATCACTCCCAAGATTAAGGAATCTAATCATGTTTTATAAGAGATAGACTCCTGAACTCTAGCTCTTCCTTATCTGGTACAATAACTTTGTAAATGATTCTGAATAGGAGGTTCTTATTCATTTTGTTAATGCACTCTCTCTGATACAACCATCCTTTGTGAAGGATGCTTACATTTTCTTGACTGGTCAGCATTCAGCTGGTCAGCAGATAACCTTCTTATCCTATCATTCTCTAAAATTTTCCAAATAGAACTCAAGTTATCTAAATTGGATCCTCCAAGCGCTGCTCTGACACCTTTTCTTCATGCAGCAGAGAAATAGTGGGAAGACCTTCTTTCTGAAGCCTTTTTTTCCTCTGGAAAAATAAGTAATCTGGAGAAAAAAATAGGGTAAAATAATAAAGCATCTGAATCCTTCAGAACTCAAGTACAATTTAATTCACATAGACAAACTTCATTAAAGGAATATTAATATCGTAGCCTTAGAAACTGAAAGGGTTAGGGAAAGGAAGGGAAACGTAGGAAAAGTTTAAATAGCAACCGAGTATGCATGACAGGTAATGCAGGTTTTCCATAATTCCTGGCCAGTGGAGATCTATACAGTGGTAGTTTTAGGTCTAATGATAAATCATAAGATTTATAGTTTAGATGGGAATGCTTCAGTTTTAATTTATTTTACAAGTTTCACCGTAAACATAAGACACTTGGGACCAGGACTGACTTCCAACAAAGAAACTTGATCTGCCTGCTCCACCAGGATTATAATGCTGCTCTGAGCTTGTAGAGTGTCCCTGTGTCATGTTCCCTCTCCTCTTGTGAAGCAGACATCCCTGTATCGTGTAATGAGGAGCCAAAAAAACTCCTACTGTGAGTTAAAGACCCAAATAGAGTAAGATTTTGGAGGACATAAAATCTTCTTCTAAATTAAAGAAAAACATTCTGTCATGCTTCTTATTTTTAAAATTAACTTCTATGCCAAAAAAGCAGGGAAAACCAACACTATTCTATTGAAAGCTAATATATGTGCATACACATACTCTACTCAGTTAAATTTAAAAAGAATTGAAAAGGACTGCAGCTGTCTAGCCTTTATGTACAGTACTGTATACTCACCCTTTACAATCTTTTCTACTTTTTATTCCTGTGTAGAGACGAATGGAAACCTTACAGAGAAAATCTCCCAATGAAATAATTTTTTCTCCCTACTAGCGTATTTTCCCTCTACCACTATATCATTCTATTCCCTTCAGTTACAACTCTACAGCACAGTATCTTCAAGTGTTTGTTTTTTAGATTATTGAAGTTTTAGAAAAATTGAAACAGGTCTTTGTAGTATCCAAGAATTCCTTCAAATAAAAAAAACCCAACAAATTGATGTGCTGTTTTTCTGCCTTTCTAATAGCAAAACAAAGTATTTGAGGTTATTTCAAGTTGGTTAGGAAGATTGCAAATTATACCCACAGAACAATAGCTTTAACAGAGGATGGCTGTAATGTACTCCTCTGTGTTCATAAGCCAGCCTGCGGAGCAGGCTGTCACTTGGGAAATTCCTACCTGTTGTTCCATTAACAAGCAAGGAAATAACAGATCATTGCAAGAAGAGGAAATATTCAGAAAAGGTTATAGGTAAGGCTTCCAATTAACTCGGCTAACACAGGCATTACTGAAGCTTGGAACTTTTGACAGTTTTCCCCATTAGATTTATATGCAGTATATCAATATTCAACTTCTTCACAGTGTATTTTCAGATACATTTTTTTGCCAGCTAGTAGCTACTGTACTCTCTGTAATGAGGTTTCCTGTGAGCACACAATTCAGGAGAGCTTGGTTTTAACAAGTAATATGGTATGCTGGCACACATATACCGAGCTTGCCCCTCTCAGCACAAAAATTTGTATGTGGGCTTTTTATTGACTATTATCTAGTAATCATAGTTTCCAAAGCATTCCTTTGAGGGTACTAGTTGCAATATCTTCACTACAAATGATTAAAAATCAACAACTTGATGTTAAATTTGCGTATCTGCGTAACTTGGTGGGAAAAGGATGTAAGACCTATGATGGTGTTGCTTCTCACGCAATTTGGATGAGCACGTCTCTTTGCTGTGTCGCAACGTATGTGGTGTCAGCCAGTCACACATTTTCATCCCTAGGCCCAAATTCATACTGACCTCACATTTTTCCTTCTACAGAAGGCTGTCTCTGTGTGTTGTTTTGAGTTTTGC
>VYZT01019953.1:48125-99477 GCA_013400735.1 Pomatostomus ruficeps | reverse complement strand
GGGCAGGGCCGGGCCGGGGCTGGGGCAGAGCAGCGGCCCCGAGCCCTGCGAGCCTCCCGGCTGGCCCGGGCATTGCCGGTGCCGCCGCGCCGGGCGATCGCTCCCGTGTCCCGCAGCCGCCGCGGCCTCTCGGTGCCGCACCGGTGAGCAGGGAGGCACCGAGCAGCGAGAGAAGCGGCGCCGGCTGCGGGGGACACCGCAGGGGAGCGGGGAGGTGCTGCTGCGGGAGGGAGCCCTCACCTCGGGAGGGATGCCCTGGCCTGTCACTGCCCGCTGCCACAGAGCCTCTGGGGTTCTCTGGCGTCTTTTCGGCTCGGTTTGGTTTTGCCTCTTTTGTGTCCTCAGTTGTGGTTCTGTGCGAAGCCTCGGGCACGGCTGTCCCACCAAGACCTGTCCCAAACTTTGTGCTGTCAGTGGAGGCATGAGTTGCAAGTGAAGTGCTTGATGCAGAGCTAATAGAAATATTGGCATCCCACAAAGTTCACATGCACTTTCGAATTTACCTTTGGGTTCCTTTGTACAGGCAGTGCAGCTGAACGCTGTGCTCTGCCTGCAAGCACATGATGAATATGCATCATGTGCTTGCTGATGCTCTTTCCCCATTTTCTCATAATTTCTGGAGTCCTGATGACAAATGAAGTTCTCTTGTTGTCCAAGAGCAGTAGTAAATTATAACAGAACCTAGGACTTTGTTTCTTGTTCATTCAGATTCCTTGCTGTAATTTTGCATTTATTAAATGACAGCTATATGATCAGCATAACTCTACCTAGAGTAGTGGCTTTGCTGAGTCTTGGACTAGCTTGAACACGTAAAATATGTTTGAATCTTTTTCTGGAGCTTCCTGACCTGGGAGATCTTGCTTTTGCTGATTTTGATTCCCTGAGACAAACAGGGAATTAGATTTAGCTTTGCTCCTAAGCTGTGTGCTGTGAGCCACGAGGACGCTGCTCGCGGGGCAGCTGCTGGGGCTCAGCTGGGGATGAGGTGTTGGCTCTTGGCGCCTGACCCGGAGCTGTGCTTGCAGCACGGAATGGTGGCTGTGACACGGAGGCCGTTCTACGGGGTTGGTGCTGGGCTGACGTGTGTTTGGAGTCTCTCAGACGTGGCCACAGTGGAACCATCCTGGCTGACCCGGGGCCTGGCTGCTGAGGGCTCCCTGAAGCTGCTCAGGGTACGCCAGGGCTGAGGGGTGGTCACCCTTACGTGCCACTGGGATGCACAGGAGGGTCCACCCACAGCTGGTTCACCCCCACGGCTGGGGGGCTTTCCAAACCATGGCCTTCTGCAGCCGTGGAAAGGGGATGGGTGGGTTGTCTTTGCTAGGCACTGAATGGCTTTGCTCTTGAGTATCTGTATTTGATGTAAAAAACTTCACCTTTGGAGGGTGTGGAAGCACCTTTGAAGCGTTGTCTGCTTTTTAGGAGTCCTCCAGAAAGATTTGCTTTGCTCTTACAAATGTTTAAAGGAAAGGACATGATAAAAAGTCCTTAAAGTATGTATGTGCTGCCTGCATCTGATGCTGTCACACATACATTTTTTCCTCTTGTGACAGAAGATATGTTTTTCCAATATTTATCTCAGCAGCCAAAAGGAAATGGACTTTGATTCTTCCTCTTTTCTCCCATGAAAAATGTCAGACCTTTTTAACAGCTTTGCTGTAGATAGAGTGCATCAGGTAGTTTTCCAGATAAATTCCCTTTGATTTGAAATACACAGGAGCTCGTTCTTAATAAACAATCCTGCAAAGCACTATACAGCAGTTCTGCCTAGCAATCAAACTGAAATTTTTAGCTGTAGACTGCAAACTGCTGTTGAGTTTCCAGTGCCCTTCAGAGGCCCTTATAAATGGGAGCTTTGGCCGAGGAAGTTTTGCACAGTAGTGAGTTGAACCAGCAGAGCTGAAGGGATCAGGAGTAGCTCAGTGTCCCCCCCATGGAGAATGACAGGCACTGGTGGGCAGTTCCCCTTCCCTCTGTGCTACCTACTCTCTAAGTTCTTTTATTGTTCATGATAAATTCCATCCCAGCAAGAGTGAAAAGGGAGGTGTTGAGAATGGGTGATCCTGACATGAGGACGGGAACACTTTCTATTTAAATGCTCTCCATCTCTTAGATAAGTCACTGGAACTGAAATTCCCCCAAAAATCAGCAGATACCTGGAGAGAGGAGCTGGATACTGTTTTTTACTTTTTTATTAATTCCCCTCACCCAATGCTTAGTTGAGGAAGCAGTTGGAGACTCTGGAAGCTGCACAGAGTGAGCACTCAGCAGTGGGTAGTGGGGAAAGTGCAGCCTGGCCTGGAAAACTCCGTTTATGATGACTGAGTGTGGCTGCAGTCCACCTGGGCACTCAGACATCCCATTGGTAAACCCTCTACAGCCCAGGGTGGTGTCTGCTCCCCGTGTCCTGTCACCCTGCTGAGAGTAGGGTGTTGGAAAATGCAGCCTTTTGGGCTGAATTGACCCCTCCTGCTGAGTGGCAAACACAGGCTGTGACACTGGCAGCTGGCAGGCAGGAACTCTCACTGGGGGAATATTGACACAGAGTGGACAGAAGTGATGGAGAACTGAACGGCTCCCAAATGGTATTGGGACCTCTGATTTTCTTTAAATGTTTTTTTAACTCTTTGTCCATTGATAAAGTTTTCTGAGGCTGGAGTGTGACTCTGGAGAGTTTCCAGCACTGAGAATCCTTCACAAGGATGAAACCTGTGGTGCTCTGACAGGGAAAATACTGGGACTCTGCACTGTCTCAAATGTGCCTTAGATCTAGGAATGAACCAGAGAGAAAATTCCCTTATCCAACATCTGCAGGTGCTGGTTGTGTTTCATGTTTGTTTCCATTTTTGTCCCAGCCTGGGACAGACCATGGCAGTAAAATTGCTTCAGGTGCATGTCAGGAATGTCCCATCCCTCCTGTCCCCTGGGAAGCCTGTGCCACCTGCAGTTTGCTAAAGCCTCCATTAAAAAGCAGTTTGGCATCCTTGTCTGTGAGGGAAGGGGTAGAGGTGGTTCCAGCTCCAGAGAGTGGCCATGCCCTGGCACCTCTGCTCCTTATGGAGGACACGGTGCTTTGCTGCTCTCCTTGCCCCTGTTCTGGCAAATTCTTTCAGCTGCCTGTTGGCTGAACACGCTCAGCACAGAAACAACTCCTCTGCACAGGGCTGGTATCTTGTGGTGGGGGAAACTCCAGTTCAGTCGGATGCCTGATGGCTTGGGAGTGCTGTTCCCAAAGGGCTGGGTGCCTCCCAGACCCGCAGTGCCTGTGCCCCGGACCCATCAGGAAGAGCTTTGTTCCTTGTGGCAGGTGGAGGAGGGTGGATGGTTTGTGATCATTAGCGATGCTCTGCAAGGAGTGGGCGAGTTTCGTTTGAGTGCGTCAGGTCTGAGAGGAGCCTTGTTACCCCCAGGCGTGCAGGGGCAGGGAGGTTTTCCTCAGCAATGCTGCATTCCCCGTGGGACCAGGGAGTGTCCGTGGGTCTGCCCAGCTCCAGGAGGTCTCACGCTCGAAGCGGAGCCGCTGCGGTGCTCAGCAGGTCCCTGTCAGCGAGAGCCTCAAGGGCCGGGGCCGAGCTGCCTCCCAGGGGCTGGGGCTGAGCTGCTTCCCAGGGACCTGTGCTTGGAGCGTTTCCCACCGTGACTCTGGCATTGCCAGTGAAGCCGCTGCCCACACTGGACTGGCCCAGTGCCCTGCCTGTTCTGCAGAGCTTCCCTGGCACTGGGTGCAAGCAAGGGGAGAGAGGAGCTCAGGCCATGCTGCTGCCCAGTGCCTTGGTGCTGCAGCACTGATGCTTTACCCTGTACCTACGTGGACTTTTTGTTTTGTCTTCAATTCTAATGGGGAGGAACCTACACTGCCTTGCAGCCTGGACTCAGTTCTTTGCTTTTGATTCACGCCCTCATGCTGGGAGGCTCTGCCTGCCTGCTGTGCCTGTGGCCTCAAAGTGCAGGCAGGCAGAGCAGTGAGTGACCTGAGGCCACCGAGCTGCTTGATGCATCTTTTGCTGATGCAGACCCAGCTGCAGAGTAGAGCTGCCTGCTTCTGGGAGGGACATCTTTGCCAGTGCTCAGTGGGAGACCCAGCCTGGCATTATGCCTTGCACAAGGTCATTGTTGCCTTGGAAAGCTGCTGGAGGGGACTTTCCTTTGTGGACCATCAGGATGCAGCGTGGTGGAGAGTCGCAGTGCCTGCTCCAGCCTGCGGTGCTGCAGGGGTCAGTGCTCGCAGGTTCAGCAGTGCCCTGCTCCGCTCACAGCAGAGGAGCTGTGTGGCTGCCAGCCCTCCACAGCCGCTGTCTCTTCAGCAGATGTGCTTTCAAGACAAGAATAACACTGTGAATTGCAAATCCCCCTCCGCCTTCCTCTTTGCCTGTACTCAGCAAACAGTCTGCCTTGGAATGGCCTGTGTGGGAACCCACAGGCTGTGATAACAGATCCTTCTTTTAAAGGGAACTACTGAGGAATGTTGATGAGATTAGAGAGCTGAAAGGGGCTGAGTTTAGCAATGGCATCTCCATGGATGCTGCGGCTGTCTGTGCCTGGATTCCCAGTGTGCAGCTCCAGGATTGCCATGGCTGCCTCTTCCAACGCGTAAGAACAAGTTCCGTCTCAGACAGAGTTCAGTGCCACTTGCACTCTGAGGCAGAGAGAAAATGTGGAGCTGCCCTTTCCATACCAAAAGACCTCCTCCCATGCTTCCTGTTGAGACTGAGAGCCTAAAGCCAGCATGCTTGTGTTGTGCCTCAGCACAAATACATAGTTAATCCTAAAAATACGTGCGGCTGGGTCACATTCTCACGCAGGTCAGTAACCAGTCAGACAGAACTTTAAAGGGTTGCAGCAGAAATGCTGATACTGAAGTGGGTGGAGGATGGACCTTGCGAAGACATGACAGGACATGACGGGGCAGGGCAGTGCCCAGGAGGGTCATGTCCCTGGGCTGTGCTCGGTGTGGAGGGTGTGCTGCAGTGCTCTGTGGCTCAGGGATGGAGGTTGCTTCTCCTGCATCAAGGGCAGCGTGCCCTGTGGCATCATCTGTCCTTTGTCCCTGCAGATCTGAGAGGCTCAGCCTCTGTGGGGCCCTGGGACGTCCTGGGAGTTATGGGGGTGCTGAGGAACATTGCCTTTAGTGACAACCAGCTGGCCCTGCTGGCTGCTGTGACCTCGTGGACAAGGAAGGGTGTTTTCTGGAGTGGGTTTTTTCCCAGCTCAGGTGCAGAGCCCTTTCCCAGAGCCCAGACATGATCTGCTCTCTCTTGTGGCAAGAACAGCACTGCTCTGCTCTCCCTGCTCCTTTTGCCCCAGATTCTGAAGATAAAATCTCCACTCCATTAAACTTTGCAAGTGTACAGGCCCAGCCTTCCCTGTGGGAAGAAACCTTATCTGGCAGCCAAGCGGTTGGGGAGGGATCTAATGCCTGTGAAGAGTAAAGCTGAAATGTGCAGCATTGCATCAAGATAATAAGTGTTCATTTGGCCCTTGGCCGTGTTCCCCAAGGGCAGAATGTGTGCTGGCTGTGCTGTGAGAAACTGTTGCCACTCTTAGTCCTTGTTGTACCCTGTAGAAAGGACGACAGGCAGGTTGTGGCAGTGCCAGCTGTCCTTGTGACATGGCAGGAGTGCCAGGAAGGGATTTCTGACCCCCGTTTGTCTCCCTGATCAGCTGCAGCAGTGTGATTGTGAGAGGGCTGGGCGGCTCCTCGGCTGCATCCACAGAGCCAGTTCTCCCACGCAGACACCCCGGGATGCACCCCCAGGAGCCAGCAGGGGCTTCCACAGGGAGCTTTCAGGGACTCCTCACCGTTGCTGGAGGGAGCTTTGCACCTGAGCAAGCTTCTCTGGACCACTGGTAGCTGCGTATGTGGGGCAGGACATGGGACTGGGATGAGGCAGAAGCGCTCTGTGCCTGCCTGAGCTGGGGATTCCTCCACCGGTAAATCCAGCAGAACAGCCTCCTCCTGAGGGGCAGGCTTCCAGTAACGAGATCTGGAGAGGGGCCCAGAAATGCCACCTCAGCCTATGCAAATACCGTTCCCTTCATCCTGAAGGTATGCCAGCTGGGCTCTTTAGTAATTCACTAATTTTTATACGTGCATTGTAAGAATTAGGAGCAGAGGTTAATTGTCCAAGCTGATGAGCTGGGTTTTTTTCAGTCATGCATTTCCCAGAAGAGTGTTTATTCTATGTCACGGAGCAGTTTCATCCTTTCCTATACTTCAGGGGTTTGCCGTGATGTTGCACAAGCAAGACAAATGTCAAAGTCCAGCCAGGACAGAAGGCTGTAGAAGTCCTGGTGTTGTTGACTTGGTCCTGCTTTGGCAGCTTTGTCCTCTTACCCAGAGCTTGGCTGGAGCGTGGGTGGGATCTGTCTGGCAGAGTGGACATCCTCTATCATCTCTAAAGGCTGGTGCTCCTCTGGCACCACTCTATGGGGGGGTGACCCAAAACTCTTTGGTTTGTCAGTGTAGCCCTCCAGAAAGCTGGGATGAATTTCTGTTTCGTTCCACGAAGGCTGTTCTTGGCAGTCCCTGCAGAAAGCAGCATGTGCCTCAGCACTGCTGGCTCCGTGGGGAGAGTTTACAGTGAGCCCCCCAAGACAAGTGTGTGCTGAGAAATGTAGGTCTTGGCAGTGCTCATCTCCTGTTCTAAGCCAGAGCTGGCCGGGGCTGCGGGAGCCCCTTCAGAGCAGATCCTGGCTCTGCAAGTACCCTGGCTCTCCTGGTTTGCAAAGCCCTCTTGTTGGGTGGGGGTGCCCATGAGAGGAGGCTCCTTATCTCTGGAACAGTTAATAATGAACAAATGAAGATTAGCACAATGTTGGTATAGAGGAAGCAGCGTATTTCTGTCCCCTGCCCGAGAGTGGCATCTCTGAGCCACAGTGCCAGGCATTCCAGGATCCACCAGCCAAGAGGAAAGAGGAGCTACTCATGCTTGTATCCGCCCCTGAATTGCAGACAACCGTGTGAATTTGATTTCTAAGCTGGCTGTTGGCTTGCTCCAGTTTTCTCTGTAATCATGAGCAGATGCACACAGGTCGTGTTTCTTGCAGACCTGGATGCCAAGTGGGAGGATGACTCAGGCAGCAAAGGAAGGCTGAGTCTGCAGACACACCAGCCTTGGGCACCTGTGTGCGTGCATGTGTTTGGAAGTGCCAGGCTGGGGGTCTCTGCGGTGTATTGCTGGAGTCTCTGAATGCTGTCAAGTGCTCATGATCAATAAATCTGAAGAGTTGAAGGCACTGAGGTTTTTGTGGGTTGTTTGGGTGGGTGTTTTTTGGGTTTTTTTTTTTAAATTGTCATATGCAATGAGAAAGTAATAAATGCAAAACCTAGAAGATTAATCACCCAAACAGGATTTCCTGATTCAGTAGAGATGTCTCCAGAGAAAACTGGGGATTACCTTGGCTGGGAGCAATGCAGCTCTCCTGCCCCACAGGGCAGCACTGGCTGTGGGTCCCCATCGGTTTCTGTCGGTCTCCTGAGGTGGGCAGAAGCTGCTGCTTCTGGCTGTGAGCTGAAATGCCACCTGAGGTGCCAGGGATGACTCCTGCTCTTTGGAGTTGGAGCAGAAAGTTAATGAATGTGAAGCAAATTCTGATCTCATTAAAGAGATAAGGTTCTTTACCTCAGCTTCCCTCCCCTCAGCTCCTCCTGCCAGCATGGCAGTCTCTGCTCCTGTGGTCCCCGGTGATGAGAGCATGATTCCTGACACTGGGATGAGACAGAGGGGGGGTCTTGTGGGATAATGGGGGCTGCTCCAGCGCTGTCACTCTCTGCTAGGGGCTGGCTGGCTGCTGAGGAGCAGCAGGTTGCTATGATACAGTTTGCTGTGGCAATGTCTGTGCTGAATGAGCCAAAACTACCCCTACAAAAGGAGCATTCCTTGGCTGGGAGGGGGTAGATTTATCTGAAGTGTTTATGTAAAACTGAGAAGCTGCAGGGAGAGGATGTGCGTGGGAACGTTTCCTCCAGCACTAGGGCCCCTATCTGGAGGCAGACTCCCCTGTGTGCTTGGGGGAGAGGGCACGGCTCACATAAAGGACCAGGCTAATTCAGGCGTGCTGATCAGCACTGGATCTCCCATCCTGTCCTGTCCTGTCCTGTCAGCCCGTGTCACACATGAGACTGAAAACTCCATTCAAAGGGAGCTCAGCACTCCTGTGCTCGGTGCTGGTTTGACAGCAGCCCCGTGCCGAGCACGGCTGGGTCCCCTCGCTGTGGTGTGGATCTGCCAGGTGTGAACTGCAGCAGTGGGAGCCTGAGGCGAGGTCAGAAATCCCTGTGCCTGGGACACTGGGTCACCCCGGCTCACCGTGCCTGCCTGTCTGGCATCCCTGTCCCCAGAGCTGTCCAAGATGCCACAGGGACTGGCTCCTTTCCAGTAGGGAACGTGCTTTTCCCTCTAGGAAGAGGGCTGGGCTCTGCAGAGATCTGGGTCTGTTTCTTCTGTGCTGATCCCAACTGCTTCGCTTCCCAGTGACTTTGCAGGGACAGAGACCCATCTCTCCCCAGTGGGAGCAGGGGGTGCAGGTGCCTTTGCTGCCGTGGGTGGCTGTAGGAGCTGGAGACACCTGTGGCCAGCTTTGCTGGGAATCCAATTGCACATCAAACCCGGGGCACCTTCCCCTGGCTGCGGGGGAGTGGCAGGGGCTGGGCTGGTCGGAGCCCCGGAGCTCTGCTGTTGTTGGTACCATGCCCTGAGCTGAATGGCCAGTCTCTGGCACTGGGCAGGGTTTGGGAAGGCTCCACACAGCCCTCAGCCTGCCCAGTGTGGGCTCTGGGCAGAGGCAGGAGAGTCAGGCTCTGCTCCCCAGGGTTAATCTTGCAGAGGGGCCTGGGGTGTTTGCAGCGCTGTGCTGGGGACTGTGCCCCGCTCTGGGCTGTCCCTCAGCTGGGAGCCCCTGCACACACTGGACCTAGGATTGGAGAGAATCAGCCCATTCTCCTCTGGTGCTTAGCCCAGGCAGATTTCCATCCTTCCGGAAACATAAGCCACCATCATCCATAATTCATCAGGTGCTGAACTTCATCGAGGAGCCACCTGACACCTGGGCTGCACCCTTCTCCTGGGGTGGGAAAGTGCTGGTTCCAGACATCCCAAGGGGCTGCAGCAGGAAGCTTGTCTGGCTTCCTCGGCCTAGGGTGGGCAACCCTGCTTTGGAGGAGGCAGATTCAACAAGGACCCTGGTGTCTCTCTTTCCTCTTTTCATAAATAAACATCTGCTTCTCATCCCTCCAGGAAGTTTAAGTCATTTGTCTTTGCGATATAAGGCCAAAACAGTATTTTTAAGTAGCAGTGAGCTGATTGCTCCGTGGCTGTTTGCTGCGGTATCTGCACTCACCAACAGCACGCACTGCAAATAAAAATGATATCACACAATGTCTTTAGTGCCTGAAATTTGTAGTGAAGGTGTGTGCGTGTGCACATGCGTGTGGTAGAAGCTGTGCAGGCTGGGCTCTCTGCCTGCTCACAGAATTCCTATGGAATGCAGCATCATCCCCTTCCATTTATAGCTTGTTCACCAAATCCTGTCACTTCATTTATATACCAAAAAGAATCTGTCTGACTTTTTCCAGCACAAATCCAGAAAAAAGGCGGTTTATTTTTACCTGTCACAAATTCCCACAATCTGTGTGAGCAAGCTCTCCTGTATAAAGATAGCAGGAGAGGATAAAAACTAGCAGCAGCACTCCCTGTCTTCTCTCAGCCACACCTTTCCACTGTTAGTGGTGCAGCACTGGCATGACAAGTGATGGAATCCAGGCGTGAGAGGTGAGCCAGGCTGTGCCGGGCACTGCAGCCCTCCTGAGCTCCCTCCTGCCTGAGCAGCATCCCCAGCAGCACAGCTCCACAAGGACTTGCCAGCTGCTCACTAGGGAGGGAGAGGGATGCAAAACTTGCCTCTTTGCTCTGTCAAGGGGTAAATATAAGAAAACAAGGACAAAACCTCTGACTTCCATGCCGAAACGAAGGAACTGAAATCCTCTGCAAATCAAACTCTGCTGAACCTTGTGGTGTCTGGTCACTGGTCAAAAGCTTGGGTTAACGTCCTTTGTCTTCAACAGAGTGGTCTGCATCCTTGGCAGTGTCTCCAGTTCCTACTGGAGTTAAAGACCCCTGCCTGGTGCAGAGGGCTGGGGGTCTCAGCCTGCCCCTTTGGCCCAGAAGCTGTCAGCGGGATGGGACCTGCTCACTGCACTCCTCCCACTCCTCTCCACAGGCTCGGCGTACTATGACAATGTCCGGCCCCTGGCCTACCCCGACTCGGACGCTGTGCTCATCTGCTTCGACATCAGCCGCCCGGAGACCCTGGACAGCGTGCTCAAGAAGGTGAGTCCCCCTCTGTGCCCTCTGCTCTGCAGTAGCTCGTGGAGCCACCGCGGGGTCCCTGCGCCCTGAGGCTCTCATCGGGGCTCAAAGGCCTGGCTCTGTGGCTGGAGTTTGTGTGCTCGGAGGAGGATGGTCAGGTGCCCTGCTTGGTCTGTGCAGAATGCAAGATATTTCCATTTGAAAGGAGCCTGGTGAATGGTGAAGCTCAGGGTCTCTTGCAGCATGTGTGTGGGGTCTGTCTGTATTCACACATACAGACGTGGGGACAGAGAGAAATGTAGCGCGTTTGTTCTGTTTCCCATTAAGACCTTGGAAGGTATTATGGATCTCCCTTAGCAGAACCACCAATGACTATGGATTGCCTGCAGCAGCTGAGAAGTGGCCCCTGGTGCCTGTTTCCAAGCAAGCCGAGTGCTCAGTTTTTTGGCTCTCCCCTCAGTTCAGCATCTGCATAGCAGAAAAAGACAGCAATCAGTTCTCTATAGCTTGTCAACAAAAATAATGAGCTGTGGCACTGAATTTCAAGCCCATGAATTAATAAGATGAGATGGCACAATGCCACTGGCCTGGAGAGCAGACAGGCCCCGGCAGAGCTGAATGGCCGTGCTCTGTGGGAGCAGCTCAGAGTTTCTACCTGCACCTTAGTGCCTTTCAGCAAAGCTGACATTCCAGCTGGCAGGTCCCAGAGAGCCTCACAGGGCTGGGGATCTGCTGCGGAGCACCCCTGGCTGGTCTCCAGTGGGTCACTTCTAGGAGAAGGTCCCACACAAGGCTTTCCTCTGAGTTGGGATGGAGTCCAGCAACTCAGAATGCTGCTCAGAGGAGTGAGGGTAAGTGGCTTCCTGGTTGGTTGCATCCCTTGGTCCTGGCTGTGCCCAGCTTCATTCCATGAAATTCAGGGAGCTGTGGTTCTGCTGTGCAGGAAAGCATCTGGCAGCTGCATCCTGTCCTGGGGGGAGCCTTGGCTGGCATCTCCTTTGTGACACTCTGAGACACCGAGGCATGCAGAGCACCACAGAGCAGTGGTTCCCGTGGCTGTTCTCCTCAGAGAGCCCCGGGGCTGCAATGGCCACGGCCTGAGTGTGTCCCATTGTACTGGCTGGCCTCTTGGCCTCTCCACATTTTGCCAAATGTTGTGCTGAAGCAAGTGCCTCTTACTCAGCTGCTGGGAGGGCTGAGAAGTGGGTCTTTGTCTCAGGAGTGTCCTGGTGAGGGGACAAAGACCCTTCAGATAAATCAGTCAATGGCTCAGTGTTGGCTTCCAGAGCAGGTCCCGGGTACCAAGCAGGCTGGGTGGAGGGAGGGTGTTTCATGTGGACTGAAAGAATTCACTGCTCAGCTTGGGAGTCCGCAGAATAATAATGCAAGTGAATCACTTGTACCTTAATGAAATACAAACCCCTCAATAATTAGGTGGGGTTGGGCGTTATTTGTCTCTCTGCACACTCTTCATGTGAGTCCACCCTGCTCAGTGCGTGGCTCTCCCTGTACAGCCTCACAGATGTTTTGAGTGCTGCTAGGCAATGTTTTTTTGATATGGTAACTTAAAATAAACCCTAAATCCCCGGGGATTTCTGAAGTGCCTCTGAGTAGATGCCTTGTTTCCTTTGGTGCAGGCTCACAGCCTTATGGCAGTGAGGAAAATTCCTGAGACACTGTGAAGTTGAAATGGGTTTTAGCTTGTGATATCAGGCAAATAAGGAAAATAACATTTCCTGTTCAAGCCTCAGGCAAAAATTGAGCAGAAGAAATCTTTATTAATGCTGCCTTTCTGATGCCTGGGCTGCTGTACAGCATGTACAGATGAAGGGGCAGAGCCGTGTGAGGGAGGGCAAGCAAGCAGCTCTGCCTTCCATGCAGAGCGAGTTTCCATGGAGTGGGGCCTTGCTTCAAGACAAGTCTTGATGGCACAACAGGTCTTGGGCTCCCAGGGGTGTCAGGAATGCAGGAAGAGAGTTGCAGCTCTCCCCAAAGCCTAGGGAGCCCCGTGTCAGGTGTGAACAGACCTTGTAGCTCAAATCCTTCACGGAAATTCGTGTGCCTGAACTCCAGCTCCAAAGGACTGGCTCTGTTCATTGTGAGGGTGTGCTGCCCTTGGGTGCTCTGAGGCTGCAGCACCGTGACCTCCAGCGTGCTGCCCAGGGGCTGGGGCTGCCTGAGTCCTGGGGAATGAATGTCCTCGGCAAGCAGGTACCTGAAAATACCTAAGACAATCTCCTCACAGAAAATAAGATTTTTCATATTTTGCAGTTGCTTTGGTCTGACACTGGTTGAATGACATTTGGGTTGTTCTTCACACTTCCCTTCCCCACGAGGTTGTGGACACTGGGCTTGGTGGCTTGGTTGTGCCTCGGTTTTCTTTCTGCCTCTCATTGCCCAGGGTATACTCTTAACCACCAGTTAGCGTAGCAGGAAATTGCTAATTCCAAGTGACTTCAGCTGGGGGTAATTTCTATTTATTATCTGCTTTCAACTTCAGCACCACTAGATAAGTAACCGGGGCATTGACATGCTGATGGAGCTGTGCAGGTCTCCCCCGGGGGAGGTCACAGGTGATGGATTTATTTACTGCTGCAGACACAGCTGACATCAGGCATTCATTTTGGGAGCTCTGAAAGGAGCCATTTATATGAAGGACATGGATGTTTGCCCTGGCCTTCCCTTTCCATTGCTTCAATTCTTAATTTCCCTGGCTGTAGCTATGCTCTGAACATCATAATGTCTTTAGCAGGTGGCTCCCAGTAATAAATCATGTGTGAGTATGCAAAGAGCTCCCCACTGGCCGTGTCGACCCTTGGGGTCCCAGATCTGAGCACCAGACTGGGTGGTTGTTATTTTTCCACAGCCAGGACTGGCCTCCCGTGGCCTCACACAGGGAACCACTGCTTGGATCGGGCAGGTTTGGGGGGCATAATCTGGAACAAGTGAGCTTAAAGCTGTCCAAGGGGTACTCTGGCCATTCCCGTCCTTGCCTGTGGCACTCATTAAAGAGCCCTGATGTGCTAATCAGTGTCTGAGCAGTTGTGACACCCTGTTTGGAAAGGCCATACACACCAGAGCCTCTTTTCTCCTCTGCAGTGGCAAGGGGAGACGCAGGAGTTCTGCCCCAATGCGAAGATTGTGCTGGTCGGCTGCAAGCTGGACATGAGGACAGACCTCAACACCCTCCGGGAGCTCTCCAAGCAGCGCCTCATCCCTGTGACACATGAGCAGGTGTGTTTGGGCAGGGACCCCCAGGGCTCAGGGAGGACAGAGGTGTTCTGTGACCCGGCACACCCAGGGCCGGGTCTGCAGCTGGTTTGATTTTGTGGCTCAGGGGCTCGCTCGGAGCTGCTCATGTTTACAGCACTCTCGTCCCCAGCTCTGGCAGACCCTGGCTTATTCCTGAGGCTCTGCTGAGCAGCCACCCAGTTAGTAGCCAAAAAGTCATTCCTCAAAGCAGGTGGAAATGCCAGATTTGACAAGTTAGATGGCTAAAGGGGAGCGTTGTCCTTTTGCATCTCCTAGTTCAGTGCAGCTCTTTCTGCTCCCAGTGACTCTCCCGCTTGGGTTCTGCTTTGGGGCAAAACTGCAGAGAAGAAGGAAGCCACGGCAGAGGGGCTGAGGGGTTGCTGCCAGTGGCCTCCAGTGGGCCCAGCAGTGTGTCCAGGCTGGTGACAGACCCAGCTCTGTGGTGCAGGGGCAGCTGTGCTGAGCTGTGGCTGTGCCTGGCTCTGTGTTGTGCAGACTGTCCAGGGGAGGGGGGCTGCTGCACTGTGGGAATGAGCAGGTGCCAGTAACCCAGGGTGCAGTGGTTGGCAGCACTGTCTGCTCAGGAGGCTGCCTCACCTCTGGAGCTCTCACAGAGCCCTGCACTGTGTTCGCAGGTGGGGAGGAGCCCTGGTGTCCCCACGGTGCCACCATGTTCTGGCAGGGCTGCTGGCTGGGTGGGAGGAGGCTGCCTGCAGGGTTCTGGTGTCCTAACCTTGTTCCCTGTTCCTCCTGCTCTCTCCGGCTTGCAGGGCAGCGCGCTGGCGCGGCAGATCGGGGCAGTGGCCTACGCCGAGTGCTCCTCCAAGGTGTCGGAGAACAGCGTGCGGGATGTGTTCCACGTGACCACGCTCGCCTCCGTCAACAGGGTGCACAAGAACTTGAAGCGCAGCAACTCCAAACGGGGACTGAAGCGGGCGTCACAGATGCCTGGCAGGACGGACTTACTGAGTGACACAGAGATCAGGAAAGACCGAGCCAAGAGCTGCTCCATCATGTGAAAAATGGGCTGTAAATAATGTGTGTGTGTTGTCCATTTGTACAGTAACTGGCTGAGAGAAGGGCATGGTGCTGGCTGCAGGAGCTAGCCTGCCTTTCCGAAGCCTTTTTCTCAGTCTCTAGGGCTGAGCAAAGGTCCCAGCTGCAAGCAGGGGTGCACGAGTCGCCCTGCACTGTGGAGACTTCTGGGCTGGCTGCTGCTGTGCAGATTGCTTGGGATGAAGGAACCACTTGGCAGAGGAGTATTTGGGTGCTGGAAGGTCTGTGATGGGGTGAAACAAAGGAAAAGGGAGCGATGCTGTGTGTGCCACCCTCCTGTACCCCCAGCCAGGCCCTGCAGCTGTACAGCACACACAGTGTGGGGTGGGGGCTGTGTGGGACCTGGGCTGGAGGGAGGAGGGGGGATTGCGAGCAGCAGAGTGCGATCAGGACAAGATGTTCTTCCAATCTTCCTTGAGAAGAGAAATGATGTTTGAGGTGGTGCTGCCCTCAGCCAGGTTGGACAGCAAGTGCCATGGAAGGTGCAGGTCTGGGCCAGAGCTGGGAGGGAGGGCACCCTGGGAAGGAACCTTAACCTGATGAGACACCACAGTAGCCACCTCCTGCGAAGAAAATAGACAGACGTCCCTTTCCACGGTATTTGAGATACTTGAACTGCATTTGAAGTACAGCCGAGTGGATCTGGCTCCAAGGGAGAGCTCTGTCCTGGTAGATGCATCCTGAGAATTGTGGTTCCCTTCAGCAAGCAAGCTCCACTCGGGGGCTGTGTGGGAGCTGCTGGCACCAGGCGCTCCCGGGCTCTCCCCGCGGCCGCGTGTCCCGCACACGGCTCCCAGCAAGAACCGCAATAATGATCCGTGTCCTGCTCCCCACCCACCTCCAGCTGCAGATTGTGTTGCATGGTGCTGTGTTTGTCTGGTATAGATGAGGAAAATGATTTTATGCATATCTGCACCCCGTCTCTGCTGTGGCAGGGGGAGAGGAGGTGCTCCCTGCCCTTGTGCCTTGCTGTCCTCCCAGCATCTCCCATTGCTTCTGCTGCTGCCCCCTCTGAACGCCTCTGATGACAGTATTAGCCTGGGCTTAATGTCACATGGACACTTTATGGAAAAAAGAGTCTGCTCCCTTGGCAGATCCGAGTGTGTCTGTGGGCTACAGGAAAAATAAACATCATTGGAAAATTCTCAGTGCTCGACTGTGTTCATTTTTAATAGTCAAACCACGCATCCTCTCAGAATCTCTTACTGCCCAGCTTCTCTCTGTATCCTAATGTCTCTCTCTAGCTCTTGAAATACCCTTGTGCATAACCCTCCAGTGAAAAACCCAGAGGACTGAGCTGCAGGTATTCATTTTGGAGCTGAAACACCTGCCTTGAAGAACCTCTCCCTCTGTCCCGACTCCTTAAATGCTGTGGAGCATTTGCAGGTCGTCTGTGCCTGATCCAGCAGTCTGAGCTGCCATGAGCTGCCTCTATCCCCGCTACAGCAATAGCTTTTGACTCAGTATTTTGTGTCTGCTCTCACACGCAGGTCTTAGACTGCAGCTGCATGGTGAAGGCATTTTGGGGAATTGGAGCTGCTGATTTACCAGGACAAGAAAAGCTCCATCAGTGACTGGACGCTTGTGCTGTGTGCAGGTTGCAAGAGCATGAAAATGCCCATCTGCAGTCTGGGAGGAGGAGGAGCTGAGCAAGGCAGGATGTCAAGAACAGCCGTCAGCACCATGATGCTTTTGTTTCACTCTCTAGGGTCCCCAGAGCCTTTGCAAACAGAGTTGAACAAAGCCAGGTCCCTGCTTGGACAGCAGCAGTCAGTGGCACAAGTCACTGCCCCTCCTCATAACCTGTTTGCAGCTGTTCTCACCATCCTCACGTCACACAGGCGCTGTGATTCCCTTCTTCCCACGCATGCACAGCAGTGTTTGGCGAGTGCATTCCCTTTTACTGTGCTCCAGCATCTTTGAGGCTTTTGAGTTGAACGTGGCAATCTCTACAAAAGCAGTTTCTGGGTCACTGATTAGTTTAAACTTGCCGTGGCTCTATCTTAGCTTGTTAGCTCACCCCATAAGCAAATCCTTGGTTCCCAGGATCTGTCCTGAGGGGCTGTGCAGGGCAGCACCCCCTCCCTGGGGGCTTTCACCGCATACCCTGCTGCAGTGCTGGCACAGCACATCGGCCCAAAGCTCCCAGGGCACAGCTCACGGGGCCGTGGGAGCCTCAGCACCGCCTGTTCCAGTGCCCGGAGCTGTTCCTGTGCCGTGCTGGGGGGACACGGCGCTGTCAGTGCAGGGAGAGCAGAACAGGTGAGTTCTTTGAGACTTGCAGCTCAGTAGGGGCTTCATGAGCAAGGCTGGTTCCAGTCAGGGGCATCTGCAATGCCCAATCCCACAAGGTGCCCCCAAGAAAGGGAAGTAGGACCTGGAACTCTAAATTGCCTCTATGGAGAGGCAGCTGCATTCTCCAGGTCTTCCCTCTGCTTCCCACAGCCACGTGACGACTCCCATGCACATCCAGCACTCAGCACTGCAGGTGAGGCTGCGGTGCCAGCACAGCAGCTGGTGTTTGGGGTGACACAAAAAGGATGGGATCTTTATTTTCTGTGCTGGAGGGAAATGTCGTTTCAACCCACACTCCCCCACCCCAAGCACAGCTCTAACTAGCTGGAGGCCCGTGGTATGAAAATAATGATACTGGAGTGAAACTAATTTGTGCCCAGCTGCTTCTAGAACAGCCAAAAAAAGAGATAAAAAATAAAAAAAATTATAGCAGCCAAAAAATGTGCATTCTGCCAGGGTGAGCAGGAGGAGACTCAGATGCAGACCTGACCAGAGCAGATTTGGACACTGAAATGTGCAGCCCACGAGAAGTCAATGAAAGCCAAAATGCAAATGCTGCCACAGCTGAGCTGAACGCAAAGCGTGCATCTGTCACACTTGTATGCACCCCAGACGTGGACTGTTGGAAGCCCTCTTTGCAGGCTTGGGCTTGTGGCTTCAGAGTGGGATTGAATTCTGGGCAAAGGAGTGTCCCTGTCCCCTTCTCTGCCCCTCCTCAGAGGACTCCGGGGCTGCTCTCTGCAGCCACAATTCAGCAAGCAGCTTAATATTCCGGCACTTGCTTCTCCACCAGCTTTCTTGTCTATAAAGAGTGTTTGGACTCCCACAGTAGCTCATTTAACCAGACTTTTCAAAGGAGTTCCTCTCCCTCACTCTCCTTCTCTACAGAGGAATAAACAAGACAAAACAGGAAGCAGAATCTAAAGAATAGAAAAGGCAAAAAAAAAAGGAAAAAAAGTCCGAAGCAGAAAGGAGAGCCACTACCACAGAACAGACCAAATGAATCCATTGTTGGGTCACTTCTCCTCCAAACCAAGCCAGAGCCTGCTGGGAGAAGTTTGGGAGCCTTTGGTGTATATATGTATAGATATATATGTATATATAGGAGTAGATAGAAACATAGTCAATGAAAGTGTTGGGATTTTCCCCTTGTCAGCCTGGAAACAGCTCCAAAGAACCTGCTGAAGTTAATGGAGGTAGTTTGGGATAGGAAAAATCAGAGGTCCATGTGTGGGATGTGGCTGTAGCCCTCACTCCTGAGCATCAGAGTTTCTGTTAAAAAGCACCAGGTAACCCAAAAATGTACTTCAGGGCTCCCTGGATGCCGGGGTGTGGGACTCTGAGAGCTCCTGCAGCCATGGAACAGGCTCAGGGCCCAGCCTCAGTGCGTGCTGTGCCCCAGGGCTGAGGGGAGGCACCACCAGGGCCCCTCCTCTGTGGGCAAGGGAGGACCCAGCCCCTGTGAGGAGTCCAGGAACTGCCCTGGTGGCACCTGGGGACTCCATGGTCAGCTGGGGATGGAGTTTCCTTGGGAGCCAGGATCCCCTGGACTCCTGCATCGCCAGGGGAGGGAGCCAGGCTCCCCAAAGAAATGACTGAAATACCCAAAACCAGCTGCTGGGCTCAATTCCAGATAACTTGGTCAGCTGAGAGTGCTGGACCTGGTGAGAGCGGCCTCTGGCTTACGTGGTGTGCAACCCCTGCTCCCTCTGAGCCAGCGGAATGCCAGCTCCACGCTGTGCCCGCCCTGGCATGGGGCAAACCTTGGCCTCACAGGGATGGAGGAGCGGCCGCTGCAGCTCCCCGGAGCCAGCGGCTGCAGATGAATCAGCACAGGAAAGAGAGACACAAACACCAGCAGATGGAAGAGATGGAACCGACACATGAAAGACACAGCAAGCGAGGAGGACTTGAGGCCCGTAATTAGCGCCTGCAGAAAAATTAATGAGCAACGCTGCCAGTGCAGGTGTCCTGCCAGAAAAAGCCTCTTCCCTGTCTGTGGGGCACAGAGCAGCTCGGTGCCAGGGACACGCAGCCCCTGGGTCTGGGTCACAGCAGAGATTGTTCTGCTCCCAGGAGTGGGGTCCTGTGAATCCTCCTGCAGCCCCAGCCTCTCCCAGCCCCATGGCAGGGCAGCAGGGCTGGGGGTGAGGGCAGGAGAGGATGGGGGTGAGTGCAGCAGGGAATGGGGTGAGTGCAGCAGGGAATGGGGTGAGTGCAGCAGGGGATGGGGGTGAGTGCAGCAGGATTTGGGGTGAGTGCAGNGGCTGGGGTGAGTGCAGCAGGGGATGGGGTGAGTGCAGCAGGAGCTGGGGTGGATGCAGCAGGGGATGGGGGTGGATGCAGCAGGATTTGGGGTGGGGGCAGCAGGATTTGGGGTGAGTGCAGCAGGGAATGGGGTGAGTGCAGCAGGGGCTGGGGTGAGTGCAGCAGGGGATGGGGTGAGTGCAGCAGGAGCTGGGGTGGATGCAGCAGGGGATGGGGGTGGATGCAGCAGGATTTGGGGTGGGGGCAGCAGGATTTGGGGTGAGTGCAGCAGGGAATGGGGTGAGTGCAGCAGGAGCTGGGGTGGATGCAGCACGGGATGGGGGTGAGTGCAGCACTCTGAGCACCCGTCTGATGCCCTGAGAGGAGAGGAAATGTCCTGGGAAAGGCAAGGGCAGGGCAGGGGCTGAGCGATCTCCTGACCCAGCACCAGGGCTCCTCCGGGGCCTGCAGGGCTGTGGCACCGGGTCACCAACTCTTCAACAGCTCTTTCAGTCAGGTTGCTAATGAGAGATAATCACTGCACGTGAGATGGCAAGAAAAAACTCCGATGATTCCAAGTTGGGCTTTAAGTGTTAATTAATGGACACCTTCCAAGTCAGGGTAACATTACAGAGACAATTCTCTGTCAGCAATCCCATCTGCACTAACTGATCTGCTGTTTAGTGTAATAGCTTTGGCTATAATGAATTTAAATTATTGAAAAGAAATATAGAAAGCCTCTATTAATAATTAATAATGTCTTCCTGATGTGTTATTTTAATAAAGCTGCATGACCTGTAAGATTAACATTCAGGAGACCCAAGGGAAAAGGAAGGAGAATGGGTGATCAAACAGAAAGAAATCAAAAGCAGCAGCAAGAGTTCATTTCTTCTGCAACTGCAGCAACAGGGGTCTGGAACAGAATGTTTGATATGTGTGTGTGTGTGTATACATAAATAAATATATATACACTGATACTTACATGTGCAACCATAAATCAAACCTCTGACTTCACCCACGGAGCTCTTTATGGCAGATCTGATGTTTTTAGGATGTCCCTGCAGGATTAGAATGCATCTTTGTTCGGTGTATTTCGTAATGTTTGTAGCCACTTCCAGACTGTTTAGACTTCCACCCTTCCAGGAATGAAATGAGATCATTCACTCCAAAACCATCAGCCTCACGGGGTTTTTTTTTTGTTCTGATTAGACCTTGCATTTTCCAAGCTCTGTTATTTAATTATGTATTTTTTAGTAGTGGCAGGTGCCCCTATCCCTCCGGATATGTGCACATTGTGGGTTGATCTGGGCCAGAATGCCAGGCACCAACAAAACCCTTCACTCACTGCCCTCTGCAGCTGGACAGAGAAGAGAAAATACAACAAAGGGTTCATGGGTTGAGATAAGGACCAAGAAATCACTCACTAAATCAATATATCAAGAGCAAAACAGGCTCAACTTAGAGACATAAAGTGACTTTATTGGTAACAAAATCAGACTAGGATAACGAGAAGGAAAACAAGCACTTAAAAACAGCCCCTCTGTGCCCCTCCCTGCTCCCCAAACCCAGGCCATGCAAACCCAATACACCGCATCACTGTAAGTTTGATTTAATAATTCCAATTATTCCAATAGCTGGACAGTTTTGAGGTGACTGCAGGATCTCTTTCTGTTTAGTAAATGTTTGCACCAAACACATTCAGGCAGAGTCTTTTCCAAGCTGATCAATCTGTGTTTAGACTTGCTGATGGAAGGAAATTTGAAAGTGATCCCAGCACGGATGATGAGTGTAGGAGAAAGCCCAGAGCCCACAGCAGATGAAGCCCCAAGGAGACCAGGTCCAGCCACCCAGGGTGACCTGTGTGGCCAGGGGAGATGCTGGCACGGAGGATGTGCTGTGCTCTCCTGGCACCACCCACCCCTGCCACGCCACCAGAGCCTGGGCCAGGCTGCAGGGCCAGAACTGCTCACCTGAGGCTCTGATTTCCTGACTTAATTCAATTGGCCAGCACAGCAAACAGCCAACAAGCCGTTCTCTTGTTCTGCCAAGAAAATACCTCTCCCCTGTCGCATATTTGCAGGCAGGAATGAAATGTTGCTCCCAAACCAGAAATACTGCTTTTGTCCGGATTTTTTTGAGTCAGGTGTGTGCAAAACTCCAATGGCCTCTGTGCCCACCGTGCACAAACAAACACATCATGTCCAACAGGGTTTCCATCTCCGCTCAGAGACAAACAGACCTCAGTGAGATCGCGCAGAGTGGCTCTGATGCAAACCTGCACACCCAGCAGCGTGTTCAGTCTCCCTCACACAAGCAGCAAACAGCTGAGCCGTGACATCTCCTCCCTGTCAGCCTCCCCGTTTGCATTTCACTGGCATTTCTGAACCCACCACGAGAAAATGATTCAACAAGGCAGATACCTGTGGAGAGCAGGGGATGGGGAGCTTCTCGAGCCACTGGGCCATTAGAAGCGTCCCATGTGGATCAATGAACATTTCCCATTAGTGTCAGTCAGGCTGTGATGGGGAAGGGAGGGGGAAGGAGGATGTGGAAATCGCTTTCCCGGGCTGCATGTGGCAGAGAGAGCTGCTGGATGGTTTCCTCGTCGCTCCAGTCGCTCACCACGGCACAGGATGCAAAGACAGTAACCCATGGCAAGGCCTGGTCTCTGCTAAGCTCTCTTAGGTGAATCTTTTACCTTCTCAGCCCACAGACTGTCTGTTCTTCAATAAACAGCTCATTCCTTCTCACTGAGTTCAGCATCTCCTTCGCAACAGCACCGGGAGTGAGTCCTGACAGTCTGCACCGACACCACAAGGAGCCTGTCCTTGTCCAGTCCCACACCTTCCTGAGGATAAACTCACTGCAGCTCTGTTATTGAAAGCTCGGGGGTTAAATTATTGGCAGTAATTTCAGGTGGGGCAGGACAGTGTGCACAGAGGTGGGCACAGCCCATCTGCTGCCTAGGAAAGGATACAATCACAGAATCACCGAGCTGGCTGACATCTCTGTGAGCCTTGGAAAACCAAATGTTCCTGGTCTGGCTTCCACTGTGATGAGTTCCCAGTGATGAGAGGCCTTTCTAGCAGCCCCAGGACCCCAAGGTTGCAGCCTTCTCAGAGTGATCCCTGTGCCGGGTTTCTTACCGACTGTGACCTTCAGAGGTCACAGCTTCAGCTTTGGTTTGGGTTACTGCAATGCTATTATGTCCAAGAAAGGCCAGAAATTAACAGATTAAAAATTTCTTCACAGAACAATTAAATATTCTCACAAAAAGAAGTTTGTCACCTGTACCAGAAATTCCAAGCAAAACTCAAAATATTGGACGTGTGTTCTGTCTTTGTTTTGTTTTCCCTTGGGAATGGAAAAAAAAAGGGTTTATCATGCCTAGTGTCACTTGGCGTAAAAATCACAGCATTTAATAATTTTAGCAATATATACCTAAAAATTATTTCCAACCTCTGAAAAAATCTTCATCACATAATTTCGTAGTGACAAGAGGATGGCGTTGTGCAGAGTGCTCTGCTGAGAACACACCATCCATCCAGAGGTGGATATTAATTATTGTTGATTCTCAAAGCACGTGCAGGAGCAGTCAAACAGCAAAAATCACAGGCTGAGGACTCAGGATGATTTGCCTGTGATTCCACTTCGTGGCAGAACAGCCTTTTCAGCAGTTTTCAGGTATAAAACACGTTGAGAGTGTGCCTTGGTCAAAATGCAAGAAAATAGAACTGAAGGCAGGTGTCTCTCTGCACCCAGCTCGTATGGGCTCCTCGATTGGCTCCAATTACAGATCTGAGCGTGGACTTTGTCTGAAGAAGGAGTATCAGTGTGAGATGCTGTGTAATTGCTGTCAGAAGTGGTTGAGCTCATTAAATGTCTGCATGAGGAACCTCCCTCAGTTCCCAGTGTTGCCAAGTGGGTTTTGAGGAAATTAAAACCCCAGGACTTTGTAGCCATCGTCGTGGGCAGTTGGGTGATAATTTCTGAACGTTGTTAAGCCAGAGGTGTTCCCATGAACCAGGAGTCAGCAGCAGCTCCGAGGGTGGCAGGAGAATAGCCCGGGCGCACCTGAGGGAAGAGAGGCTGGGACAAGCTGAGAGCAGAGGGCTGCAGAAACCCCATGGACTCGAAAACACTTCGGCTACAACACAGGCGGCTTTCTCCTGAGTGTATCCGTGCTGCTGACCACTGCAAAGCCGTGAATTTATCCTTGCAACCACTCCAGATGTGCTTTCCATGCCTGTTTCCCTGCCCTCTTGCCCCATCTGCACCCTCTCAGCTCGTGCCTGGTATGAAAGTTTGCTCTATGCAGCTTCCCAAGCTGGGCTTTTCCCTTTCCACCTAAGCCTACCCCAGGACTTAACTCTGGGCTGGAGGTCTCTAATTAGCCAGCAGTAATTTGACGTTCATATTAAAAATGCCAAATTCTCTTTCAGAAAGAAAGAACAGCAAGAAAGCTCTGCAGACAAAAACAGGTTGAGGTTGCTACTCAGAGAATTCTTTTTCGGGGGTCCTCGAGTTCAGGGCGGTTCCCCTGTCCGTATCCCCTGGCAGCCCGAGGATGCAGACGGGGAACATGGCAAGGACAGCGATCCCGTGGCACTGCCAGCCGCAGGAACGGGGATATTCGGCACAGGAGCAGTTTCACTGTTCAGTGTTCCCAGGGTCAGAGCTCCGGGAGGTGCTGTGGGAGGGAGGCAGCGGCCAGAGATGGTTTCGGTGGCTGGGAACGGTGTTGGCACTGCAGGGTGGGGCTGTGATTTCCATACGCCTGTGGATGGGAAGGGAGCAGCCCAAGGATCCAGCGCTGCCCCCAGCTCTGACCTTTAACCTGCCCCAGTGGTGAGAAACAGGCGGTGTCAGGCAGAGCTGCCCGGTGCAGTGTGGAGCTGAGGCCAGAGAGGGGACACTGGGGCGCCTGGTGATGCCTGAGGATTCAGCTTTTATATTTTCCAGCCCCTGCCCTGCTTTAGTGTGGAACTCTCACACTCCCCACGGGCTGGGAGCTCCTGTTCTCCCATCCTGCTCAGACACAACAAATCCTCTCCAGGCTGCACTCAAGGACACCTCATTGGCCCAGGCCCCCAAAGATGGAAACGGAGCCTCTAAAAGGGGGGACAGACTTGGGCTCAATTCCATCATCCCCTGGAATTGTCACTGGAGAATGAACCCTGAGCTGGGAATGGATCCAAACTGATCCAAGTGGAGCAAACTCGTGCCCCGGGGTCCATCTTGGGTGTGGCCTCTCCCGGAGAGGCTCTGAGTGCCCGAGGTGTCCCTATTGAAGGCCCTGCAATAAATCCCCATTTTATTCTCTTAATCCTGCCTGGCCTCTGTTTTAGGGAGCCTCTCCAAGGCATCACTGGCAATGGCCCTGCTTTGTTTTTCAGTGTCTGCCTCTGGCATAAAGTTCTTACCTCTGTTACATCGGTGCCCTGTTCCAGCCAAGAGCTCAACCCTGCTGTGTAAGAAATGACAAAGAACCGCTGATCTGAGGTGAAACCGAACTCAAAGAGAACCACGTGTCTTTTCCACGTGTTTACTCTGACCCCAGCTGATTTCTACAGCTGTCAATTAACCATCTTATTTCATTTAATCAATCAAGCCATTGTAATCAATTGAAATGTATGTATGCAAAATGGCAAATGCTTCTCTCGGGAAGGGCCTCGAGGGAACGTGCTGTCAGCAGCCATGCTCTGGAAAGCTTGTTTCATTTATAAAAGCGAATAAATACAAATGCTGGGGATTTCAGGACCTGAATATTAATGCAGGTAATTAAACATGTTTTTTTTCTGGCAGATGACTTCATGCCAGGCCCTGGCCTGGAGAGGCTCCATGAACAGAACCTCCTCCCTGACTCTGCAGCTCTTGCAGGAATATATTCCTGGCCCTTGATTTCTCCCCACAGGAAGGTGGGAAGGGGAGGCACAAAGGCCATCGTTAGGAAAGAGTCAAGTGCAAGACACAGATGAAATTCCCTCCTTCTTTTTGGCTGTGCTTGTGCATATCGAGGTCGTGGAACCAGCCCAGATTGGTGCTTTGAAATTGTGACTGAGGCTGGAACATCGTCCCTGCAGCCTGGCAGCGCTCACGGGCATGGTCTGCCTGGGAGCAGCAGGCAGAGCAGCCCCAGCCCTCTGCAGTGACCCTGGGGACCCTTCCAAGGGAAATCTCACCCAGCTGAGGTCAGCAGGGCTGGGCTCGGAGCACCTTCCCCCAGGAGCCCTGCTGGGCTCGGCTGTGGTGCTCCCACTGCAGCCTGCAGAGCTCCCTGCCCGACAGGAGCAGCACAGGCTCGGGCTGCTTTTGTTCTACTCCTCCACAACTGTGCAGAGTTACAGAAACGCTCTCCAGGCAGGGATAAGTCCGTGTTTACCCGTGAATGTTTTCCCCACACCCAGGCAGATCCTCGGCTCTCCTTTACAGCAGCAGAGAGCTTTTCACTCGCTACGGGCCCGGTCAGGGGCAGCCACAAGCCCTGTAGTCTGGGTGTTAGAGTCAAACCAGGATTAAGAAGGGGTCAGTGGTTTTTAGAAAGCTGCATGGTGATCAGCAAATTAATGAGCTGCTCCCATAACCCCGCGCAGGGCTCTGCCAGCAGGGCTGTGATTAGTATTGCCAGCACACACTGGCACAGATTCACGGCTGGTTGCCTGGCTAAGGGCACAGACAATTCAGTCTCCTTTTCCCCCTTCTCTGCAACTCCCAAGAGAAATACGAGCTGCAAGACTCACCACACAAATCTCTCTTAAATTCACTGACCACAGAGAAAATTAATTAATAATTTAAAAGTTAGAATTAATATTTCTGTTCTCGAGGAATGGGTACAGAACTCTGCAGGATACACCGAGCAGGCTGAAATCTGCACCCCTTATAGGGAATGGCACTGAGTTTTCTCTCTGGGACAAGGGAAAAAAGGTTTTAGTCATTTGCTAATCCAGAGAAAAAATCTGGCAAGGAAAAAAGGCATCCTAATGGGCGATAGGATCGAGTGCATGAGCTATAAAATCTTAATTCTCCCCTGAGCAGCATCAGGAAGGCAGCTTTACCACAACCAACCTCTGCAGGTCCGTGTGTCACAGCCCACCAGTCCGAGGAAAAGCTCTGCTTCCCTGCCATGACAAATAATCACAATCACCAGGTGAGAAACAGGTCATAGAAAATTCAATTTTTTTCCTCACCCACACTGAGTTCCAGCCATGATGACACACTGTCAGGTCTTGGTTCATGGTGAGGCTTCCTCCTCCTCTAAAGTATAAACTTTTGATCTATGTTTGCCTACTCCTGAACTGATCTGGGGTGTTTCTCTCACCAGTACTGGTGATTTTTCCGCAAGAGATTTCTTAAGCTGAAATAAAGCCTCAGTGAACCAAAGCCTTTCAAGCCGGGAATGAGAAACATGTGAGAGTGCAATCAGGGGAGGAAAGGCTCCACACACCTCCTAGGAAAGTTTCTGGAGAGCTTCTTATGAATAGGGAAATGAACAAAGGAATTAAGAGCTCGTGGGAAATGGCTGACCCAGCATCCCTACAGGGGTATAAATAGCTGCCCTGATTCGCTGCATTCCCTTTGGAGCAGTCTGCCCTTTGTCAAATCTTGCCTGGTAAATGCTTGAAAAGGATCTTGGCAGCAGCTCTGCCAGCTTCAAGAGAGGCTCATTCTGAACTTCGGGATTTCTTCCTTTCCTGCCCCTTTCCACCAAAGCCTGGCGTGGCTGCAGAGCCGAGCCAGCCCAGCACAGCCCCTGCTCTGTGCAGGAGGGTTTGCTCCAGACGGTGACCGTACAAACCGTGCAGCACCCCAGCCCGGGCTGGAATGGTCTGATCTGCCTTCCCCACGGCATTTGAGCAGCATCCACCAGCAGGACACAGCCACACGCTGCTGGCTTTTCTGTCCCTGGCCTGCCCTGCAGCTTGTGAAGGTTTCTGGCACAGCGAGACACGTCTGGCTTTCCAGCACAGCACAGCTCGTGCCTGCTGCAGGTTCAGAGGGACCCCTTTGAGCCTCCCCCAGCCGGGCTCTGCGCTGGTGCTGAGCCTGTTTGGCAGATCTGGGTCCAGCACTGGAAACTCCTGGCGTGTACCTGTGGCCACACCTGTGAGACACACGCAGGGAAATGCCTTGGTAATGAAGCAGCATCCGTATTTCTGGACTTTCTGGTTCACAGGGAAGAGAATTTAGAGGTTGCTTGGGCACAGTCTCAGATCTCATGAGCTGATCTGGGCTGCTGGATGGTGACCTGGCAGAACAGGCTGTGAACGCGGTGAGTGCAGCGACTGCGTCCTGGCTGGTGAGAGCACAGCACAGCACAGCGAGATGGCACAGCTGGCTCTCCAGAGAGGCAGAGGAATTTGCTGTGCACCTACACGAATTTTTATTGACCAGTAGCACAGTTCAGCAGCTCCAGGGAAGCCTGCAGGGTTCCATCCCCACAGGGAGCAGAAGGAAAGAACTCTTTCTCTGTACAGCCTGATCCAATTGAGCACAGCCTTTCTTTTGGGATTTTCACCCAGGAATTAGGAGTACCTAACTGTACCAGCTGGAGAGAAAAACATCCAGTAAGACCAAAGGTTGCAAGAACCAGACTTGTAAGTCATTAAAAAATTAAATAAAAATAAAAATTTCTGTCAAGAGTTTCTCCTGCAATGTTTTGGCTTCCAACAACTTCAGTACTGGAATTGTTCCTCAGCAGCTGGGTTAAGGCATGAGGATGCCACGCTAACATCCAAAGCCGATGCCAAGGCAGGTGACAGCCTGGAATTCTGCTCAGGCCTTCAGCCTCTCCACGGGCTGAGTGCTGCAGGGATTTAGCAGAGGGGCTGAACAAAGAGGAAGGGAGAGCCTGGCTGCTGCCCTGAGGGTAGGATTGTGTCACATCCTGCTTTAGGAAAAAGGACTTTGTGTTCTGCTGAAAATCTGAACTTTACAGAAAATCACCTCCCCAAAGCTTTTTTTAAAAATTAGATGCTACAGCAGCACTTGACACATGAAAAAGCCACAGCCCGTGGCCCATGCCCTCCCTCATGTGCCTGTGAACACAAATACCTGTGAACACAAATACCTGTTCCCTTCCAAACCTGACCAGCATTCTCAGCGTTAAAGGCTCAGACCCTGATGGGTTTGAAATGCCTTCGCTTCCCAGCAGAAGAAGGAACTGCTCTGCTGAAGTGCTCTTTGCAGTAAATAAACAAGCAAACAAGAATTGATGTTTTCCCGGTCTCAGCTGAGGTTCGCAAGGGGCTGGGTGGCAGCTTCACCACTTGGCCTCAGGTCACACCCTCTGTCCGGTGAGCCAGGGGGCTCAGGGGCGTTTCCTGCCAAGAGGGATCGTTACAGATGGTGCACAAGGTTTTTATTCATGACCTCAGCAAAATAAAACTGGCACCAGACCCAAGATGGAAACAATCCTACAGAAACAACAGAACTCATGAAGCAGGGGCAGTGATACCCAACCTCAGTCAGGAGAGAATGAGCAATCCCACCTGTGAAGTGTTTTAGTACCCACCATGTGTGGGATTGACCCTCACAGTCTGGGCAGGGCCAGCACAAATCACCTGGCGGTGTCCTGATCCTTTATTCAGCTTGCACCAGTGCCAGGGCAGCAGAGCTCAGGCACTCTGTAAATCAGGGAAATCTCAGGAATTTGTGCTCCACTGTGGGGCTGTTAGAGAAAGACCCAACCACACAACGCTGCAGCCCTGCTGGAGTCCAGCTTCCCCTCCTGGAAGCTCTGGGCCATACGAAGCACCCATCCCAAATTCTGCCATCCATCCCCAGAGCAGGGAACTCGCTCGTGCTCCTCGAAGGGAAGGAGGTAGGAGAGCTGGAGTTTCAATAGATTAAAGACGCACTTTTGCACTAAAGTCCCTTTCCAAACCACAGTGGCCTGTGAAGTGGCACAGAGGGGAGTGGAGCCTAAAGAGCTTCCCCAGCTTTCCCTGCGCAGGCAGGAGAGCCTGGGAACCCCAGCTGCTGTTTGCTTCCTTTGCCTCCTACACGATAAATGGATTTGCCACTCTAATGTTCTTTTAGAGCGGCCTCAAAGCGGCTCATTTACAATGCACAACGACAAGGAGATGGGTTTAAAATCTCTGCATTACAGCACAGAGACCGAGCCCCCTCCACCTCCTCCCGAGCAGGAGCTGCTCTCCATAACCTGTTGGGAAGGTAAAGGGTGTTCCCAGGCAAACAGCTCCCACAGCCATCTCCACCTCGTGCACCGAGTCTATAAATGAGGATGCAGAGTGGGAAAAGGTGTGCTGGCACCACCCTGCACGTTCCGGTTGTAGTAAAAACTGACAGAATTTGGCAGATGTATTAAAGGAGATTCTCAATTATCCCTCACTCCTTGCTGTTTTATCCTTCTCCAGCCTAGGTAAACCCAGCTGGAACTTCCAGCACGTGGACTCTTCCAGCACATCTGTCTTCCACGTGCTGTGCCATGCAGGTGTTTGCAGAGGCAGCAGCTGCAGGTGCAAGTTTGAGAGTTCTGAGCAAGGAGCTGGACCGAGGAGGGCAAAAGAGAAACAACAGAAGGGTTCAGTGTGGGGCAGAGCAAGGAGAAAGGCAGCGCAGGCACTGCTCAGACATTTCAGATACAGATGTATCCACCACCATGCTCCAGGAGAAAGCTGTTCTGTGCTTTTAAAGGTCGGAAACTCCCCCTGAGAAGCATTAGAATCCTGCCACAAAATGCAGTATTGCCAAAGGCAAAGGGCTGTTAACTATCAAGCTATTTTAACTTTGTTGTTTAATTACCTGCTCAGTCCAGCTTCTCCCCGTTGCTCCAGTCTGCAGCCTTCAGAACAGTTATGAAAATCAATTTATCCCAGCAACACAAGTGCAACCTGAGAGAACTCTGTCAGTGCTCAGCAGCAAAATGTAAAGGACAGTCTGAACTGGGAACAGGCTGCTGACTCTGCTGGCCTCCACATCATCACAGCTGATAAGAGTGCAAGACAAAGTTGTGTCTAATTAACACACAGAAGAAAAAAGTTGTGGGCAGCTCCTGCCTCCATGTCCCTGCAGCTTGTTACCAGTATCTCGTAAGGTAAAACAGCCCCACAGCAAAACTGCAGCTCCCGTGTGCTGGTGAAAAGGCAGAAACAGGATGGCAGGAGAGGCAGGGTCCAAGCTCTGTGTCCACCACATTCCCCCTGCAGCCGGACCTCCGCTACTGCACCAAACAGCAGCAGAACTCGGGTTTCATTTTCACCCTGATGCAGCTGCATCGAGAAGAGCTGCTGCTGAGCTGCAAACCCAGAACAGTTTTAAATACAAATGTGGTATTTATCTGATGGCAGAGCCCCAGGCAAACCCACAGAGGCACCGACCTTTCCTGTGTTTCCTCCCTCCCTCCATGGATGGGATCAAAAGCACAGAGAGGGCAGCTCAGCCCAGCCACACCTGAGAACTGCACTCACCTCAGGTTTCCCACCCTGCAGTGTCACAAATCTGCTCTGGCCTAGGAGCAAACGGAGGAAATGGAGCTTGATCGTGACACACAGAATGACCCAGAGAGTGCTCTAAACTCCAGGAGCTGGGGCTTTGCTACTGAAGCTGGAAATGGGACTCCAGGAGTCCATATGGATTCCAGGACAGAGGCCCCATCAGCTCCCCTTCCACTGCCTCCTCCTCTGGAAGCAGATCTTGGCTTTAGCCATCTGTTTGTCAGTCATTCAGACCTTACACAAGACGGGGATCACTTCAAGCGTTCACAGGTGACACTCACTTTATAGGAACAGAGATTCCACAGATGTCGCCTCCACGGAGGAATGGCAGCACCACGGGTGTCATTCCTGGGGACAATCACCCAGCTGGAGCCAGTACCTGACCTGACAGAAAGAACCTCTGCATCAAGGTCTGGGGGACAATTTCACAACGGCCAAAGCAAAACAGTTCTGCTCGGCCTTTTCCTTGCCTCCAACAGGCAGCATTTAGTCGTTGCCTCCAGCCATCCCTTGAAATGTAGATTATAAAACACCCACTGCCAGCGTGGGCTGTGGAGATAAGAGGAGCATCAGTCTGCACGGGAGGCTGTGCTGAGCAGCCCCGGAGCTGGGGGATGTTGTCACACAGGAGGGAACAGCAGCTGAGCAAACGCTGCTCTCCCACCGCCAGCAGCAGCTGGCTCTCCAGGTACCTGCACTTGGCAGCTGCAAGGGAGTTGATAACACCTCGACTTCTCAGGTTGACGGCAATTGCAATTCTGATTGCATCTCCGAAATTCTCATTTACATTCTTTGCTTTCTCTAGGAAGTCTCCACTTCCTTCCCCATTCAGGAGGTTGGATTTAGGTATTTTTTTCACACGTGCCTCCATGCAGAGACTGAGGGACTGGTTCATGTAAGAAAAGCGAAACAATTAGGTAAAATACTTGCCAAAATAACTTTATTTCTTTTGTGCATTCAAATATTTATAAACATACTTTCTGTAACTTTCCAAGACAGCAGCATCTTATCCCAAAACTATTTCCTGAACTTAGATAGGTTTTTTTCTTTTTAAGCAACCAGTGCATGGGAACAGGTTCTCTTTCTGCTCTCAAAGTACAAAATTAGGTATGAAAGCTGAATTGCTTGGCAACAGAAACAAGCAAGATATTTTCTTTCATAAAAAACCAATTTCTTTGCAGCCTCAATTTGCAAGCAGGGACTATTAGAAGCAGATTCTTCTTGGGCTTATTATGGGTCACCAGGATACTAAAATGCATCTATTCATTATCCTTTCACAGTGCCACACACACTTGTCAGAAATCAGCCTGAACACTGGTACAGGTTCCTGGATTTAGGGTTTGCCTTCTGTTTGCACTCAATCTTTGGCTTTCTGGGGATCATACACGTGGGCAGTGTTTCTGGTTAGGGTGAGCTGGCACCCTGAGCCACAACAGCAAAGCTGTTTGTAGAGTCCTCACCACCACCATAACCAACCAGTGGCCAAGGCTGATGCCTTAATCAACACAAAATAGTATTCAGGGTTTGGATTTAAGCAAAATGAAACTACGGAGGTTACTCCAGAGTGCAGGCATGTTTTAATTCACGCCCTGAGCCCAATGTTGCTCTTTTAAACAACTGTCTCCAAAATGTCCTCGAGTAACTAAACAGGAACTGGCTGCAGTGGCAAATAATGTATTACCACTCCTCTGAGGAGGCCACAGGCTGCATTGTCTAACTTTTAAAATTTATTTAACACCTCTAATTTTGGAATTTAAGTTAATGCAAAGCTTTAAAGAACAGTGGGTAATTCCATCTGCAGATGGTAAGGGTGTTTAAGGAGTTTTGTCATGAACAGGACCTGCTGTTCCCCCTCAGGACACGAGGTAAGCGCTGAGCTCCTGGCGCTCGTAGGAAGCCACGCTGTCCAGGACCCACTCCCGAGTCACCACGGCAACGCTGCTCTGCCGGGGGATGGCTGCAAGACAAAGACAAAACCACACAGCTGTTACCCAGGAGCCCAAACGAGCGTAAGGTGAGCCCACTGATGTCTTGCAGAACGAGCTGATTGCTTTATCCTGACATTTTAAAAGCCTTGATGAAAAGCAGGAGTAAAAGCAGCGATGTGGCAGCACCGCTCCCTCTGCCGAGGTAGGCAGCCCTGCTGCTCCAAGGAGGAGAGCTGCCTGCCCACTGGCCATGCAGGGAGCAGGGAACACCACCATAAACACTGAAAACAAAGGATGCAGGTGTTATCTTTTAACTTGGGATCTCAGCGACAGAGCTTTGGTTCCTGTCTGCCCAGGCACTGTGAGTATGTGACGAGCAATGAGTCTCATTAAGACAGAAACATCAGAGAATTACTGAAGTGCTTTCACGCTGCTCTTCCCCATTCCAGGACCATTTTATTTTCTCATTTTTCCAGTGCCATGGAAACAGCTGGGTTTTCTACATCATCATCCTGCTCCACTGTTTTGTTGGACTTCACGGCAGACTAACCAGAACCCCACAGTCTCTGAGTCAGTCTGGAGCACTTGCACTTCCAAAGTCTCACGGTTTCCCTGGAGCACTTTGCTTAAAAGGAAAAATGCAAAACTCTACCTGTTAAGGCTTTTTAACACGACCTTTCCACACCAGGGGAATCTTGTTCCATCTGAGGCTTCCCCCTAGATCTTACTACTCCTCCAAGGACTCCCTTCCCCACCTTTTAAAAACCATTCAGTTAGAAAAGTTTCTGCAAAGCTGATGGTACACAAAGGACAACTGAGGCAACAGCTTTTGTCGCCAGAGTGGCTTTTTAAGACTCTGTTGCTGGTTCTTGAGACAATATAATTTGTCCTTCTAGGTTTTTCTTTCAAGACACACGGCCACCTCCAGATGCAGCAGAATTCTGATTCCTCTACAAACCTCTGATGTTTCGCTATTGAAAGGACAGATGTGACAAAGACACTCGATGTGTACCAGAAGGCAGCTCATGACAGTGTTGCTTTCTTTACCTCTATAATCTGTGTTTTCCTCCCAGGCATCCGGCTGCACGACCACAACAGCAGTGGAATTCTAGGAGTTAAAAGATAAAAAATAAAAATGCTGTTGTTGTCTGTCCTTACATCATTCTCATCCTCTTGCCTATCCACAGAGAGCAATAACTGAGCTAAATCTGATTCAGAGCATCACTTCAGAGAGGAATTTAAGAATCTGTAGAGGGAGAAAGGCTTTAGTTGCTAAGATTGTTCTATGATTTCTCTCCAGAAATGCTGTGACTACATCCAGGCACTAAAAGGCTTTTCGTGCTGGAAAGGGAGGCTCAGTACTAATTTCAAGACAAATTAGTTACTGGCCAACATCAACCATTTCTCCACTGCCAGGAGCCTCTCCTCTGGTGAGGGCTGGGAGGCCCAGGAGCACGGGCCGGTGCCAGGCTGTGCAGACAGCCCTGGAAGCCGGGGGAGGGCACCACTCACTGCTGGGTGTGTGAACAGGCTGGGCTGCTTCACCACGGAGGCACCACAGAGCTCCACCATCCACTCCAGGTGTTCTGAGGAAATCAGAAGAACAGTCAGTCACTCCACTGTTTGCTATCCCACTGAAGGTGACACTATTCCCTAAGCCCTCATGTTTGTTCCAGTTCACAAACCACCATCATTTGAAAGAGATGTCAGCCTTGGTAGAAAATAACTCCTTTCACTTTCAAGCCTGCTAGGCAACATCAACTCCCTCTGCCCTCGCTCCCCGGTCAGGTCTGCATAAAACAAAACCCTGAAAAAGCAATGGAACGCAGACTCAAGACTTAAAGTCACAATTTATGTCCTCTTATCATAAGGATGCAAGATACGAAATGAAAATTAAAAATCAGATGTTACAACTGTGATTATCTCTCATTAACAGAAGTAGCCAAAGTACTTAATTTCCACTAATTTGTTGAATTGGTAGTGAAGAAGATGAAATCTCTCAAGTGTAAGAGCCACAACTGAGGCTCACTGCAGCAGGTGAAAGCACTGCATCCACTACAGCAATTACTGTAAATGTCAAGAGATGGGAGCATATTTCACCCAGTCAAAAATAAATTTATATTGGAAAAATCAAAGTATCTGCTGAATAAGCCACAAAAATGGGAAGTCAGGGACAAATATTTTAAGTAGAAAAATTATAGTTTGTATTTTCGAAAACATGTAATACTAAGTTTAAAAAGTAAAACATGAAGCTATCCTGAATAGATTTTCTTTGTCTATTAACTTCTAGCTTGGTTGTGTTTCACTTTTAACGCCTGCTCCTACAGACAGAAGGCTACAATGAGGATGTGTCAACTGCTAGAAAAAGAATACTTAGAACTGTTTGCTAAGACAGAATTAAAATGCTCAGATACCATTGTTCAAGAGCATCGATAACAATTACCACACAGCAGGACATCAATGCTTTTCCTTCAGTACTCAAGAATCAGAGAAAAAGTAAATAAAAGGCTTGAAATTTCCAGGGGGTTGTCTGAGGACATCCAAATAGGAGAGAACACCATTTCCATTCTATCTGGAGATAGAACTGGATAAAGGTCTTTACCTACACTTTACCCCATGTAGGTATTTTAAAAGTTCCAGAGGAAAAGAGGTAAAAAGCTATCCAAGAGGTCAAATGTAAAATTCTGGTGAATGCACAGTGCCCCTCCAAAGATTTTTTAATGCTAATCATTCATCCAATTATACTAAAACGACACACCTGTAGTCATATCAGTGAAAGGTCCATAGCAACAGATCTCAAAGTCTTTGAAGATCTGAAAAGCAAGGAACATGTGAAAGTTCATGTGAGGATTTCAAAGGACAATTCTTCATATGCTTTTTCACTGCCCTTCCAGGGCTTGTTACCAAGTTATCACCATTGCACAAAGCTCCTGGTAACCCACAAAGCAGAAGAATATTAAAGACCTCTAACCCTGTGTTACAGAAACACAGCACTCGCTGCAAGCTGAGCGAGTCACTGCGGAACATCTGCTCTGCTGCTGGCAGAACTCACCTCTCATGTACAAAAATGCTTCATTTGTGCCACTCTGTGTCTACAGAAGAGCAGAGAAACTGGGAGAAGTTCCAGACACTCAGTGAGCACAGCCACGTGTCTGAATCAGAGCAGGACAGGGTTTGCAGCCCTGACGGGACTGTACCTTCTCAGTCAGAGACTGCCTCGCCCTCCGGGGACCTTGGTGGTTTCGCCCATTGATTACATCTCCTCGAACCTCAAAGTCCTCCTGGAACACAGCATTAGCAAGGAACCAGAATCAGAGACTGAGAACACTTTCCTGTCAAAGTTCTGCATCAAAACAGGAAGATGGCAGATTTCAGAACTGAAAATCTATGAGCATGTTCAGAAAATGAATTAAAATCCTTTTCAAGAGAAATGCTGGAGTCATGAAACCCCCGCAGCATCAGGCAATTTTTAAAGAAACAAATTACAAACTGCATAGCAGTCCAGCAAACTGAATAAAAGCAGCAGCACACTCCAAGACTAGAATTGTCTCATCAGTAAAGGCTTATTTGATAGAAATTATCTGTACATAACTTTATTTCCTTAAGCAAAGAATAGATCTTTTGCTCTATGCTATAATCTATGAATAGCAGTAGGAACACTTATAAAAATACATCTATAAACTGTTAAAAAAATAATAGGGACTCATTATGTCTTCAATACCAATGAATTCATACAGGCTAAATGTGGCTTTTGGTCCTAGCATTTGGCAAAACTAGAATCCCAGGTTTCAGGGCTAAAATTCCATAGTAAATGTTTAGACAATATCTGAGGTACCTGACAAGGCCATCAGTGTAAGAGCATTACTTAACCATTTGATATTTCACTCAGGATAAAAGACCTACCTCATCCAGTATCCTTCCTTCTTTAAAGGACTGAATTATCCCTAAAGGAAAAGATCAGAACAAGGAAAGTCATTTTATCCAGCAAAATTGTTCTTCCACCACCAGCAGTCTGACTTCATTGCTGTATTAAACTGAAGGTATTTGTACTAAAGGAATGCAGTATAACACTAAAAGAACGTAGGGAATTTTTTACCTTTTATATATAATACTGATTTTACACTAATTGATGCCATGCATTGCAAATATTTAAATTAAGAGGGACAAAAAGCTTTTGCCACAGTGGAGAGCAACCCAGTGTGGCTCTCTGAAAGCAGAAAAAGCATTCACAAGAGTAAGAAGCTTGATGTTCATTTGTGTTTCTAAATTTTAATTTCTTTTAAAGTATTTAGAAGAAACACTGCAAAACATCAGATGGCAGGACAGGAAGAGATCCTTTTCCTTTACTGTAACAAGTGAAGAATGCATTCATGCAGAAGGGCAAAGAGCACTCAGCTCCAAAGCAAGTCGTACATACACTGGTAACTAAGCACCCATTTGCCTCCTGCAATGCCCAGGAAGTACTTCAGGGTCCGTTCACACACCAGCTCCTCATCTGCAGGGCAAACAAGAGTGAGAGCAAAAACAACACAGGTCAGGTTATTTGTATGTAAAAGCAAACAGTTCTTGCTAAGTGCAGCAGCAAAATATCAAAACTACACAAAGGTTCCAACAACCCAGTGTTGTGATCCTACCAGAATCCTCCCAGAAACGAATCACTTTTGAACCCATTTTTAAATTATTCAATGAAGATAAGAGGCAAGAAAAAGCATGATTTCTTTGGGAACTATCCTTGTTTCCTTTTGGGTGGTTCTAAACTATTTCACAGTAGTGTGCTGCAAACACCTGGAAATCATATCCTCCTTCTAACTCAGGTAGTAATAAAATTCACTTTGCGACTTTAAGCTGAGCCTGGTTTGTCCTTGGAGCGTTTTCTCCTGGTTCCTTATCTCAACTCATGGACCTCTGAGTTAATTCCCTCGGGTTTTTTTCCCCTCCCCTTCCCTCATCTGCCCAGCTGTGGCAGGGGAGGGAACGAGTGAGCGGCTGCCGTGGGTGCCTGGCACTTAGCCACGATCAAAACCACGACAATGACCAAGCAGCTGGAGAAACAAATATCAAGTAACATTAACTCTGAATTACACAAGGAAAAACACGGCCTCACACTGATTCTGTGAAACACAATGAGGAAGATTTACAAGCTTAAACAAAAAACTTACAAAAGAGAAAACAATCAATACCTTTTCCTCAGGCTCAGTGAAATTTACTGCTGACCTGTCTGCTCGTTGTTTAGACTAAAGCTGAAATGCTGTATGTTCTGTCAATACAGGGTTTGGTCACCGAGCCCCCAACAAACCTGTTTTCATGATGACATGGGTTGTTTCTTCAGTTATGTGATTAGATAAAGTGCTCTGAGTCTTTTTCACGAACTTCTGGACCACCAACTGAAAAGTAGTTAAGAAAATGAATAGTTAGCAACCATTTTAAAGCCCTCAACAGCCCCAGTTTGTAGGAGAATAACAGGATAGATACTTTAAAGTAACAGGTTTTTGTCTTGGCACACAGAATGTACATTTCCTTAAGTCAGTTTTGGCACCAGTCAACAGACTAAAGTCAAGCAGAGCTCCTGGTATGTGTTTTATAACCCAAAAGCCAAATCCTTCTGGAAACTGAGTGCAGGAACAGGTTTATTAACAACTCAGAATTATAGTTTACAGAACTGCTCACTGTGGATCAGGATTTGGGTAAAGCAGCATCACCTGAGAACACCAACTGAACCAAACACCACACAGCCCCTCCCCAGCCCCAAGGCTTTCTAGAAGGCCTCTGGCTTTGGAATCTCGTGTGTTTCCCCCAGACATTAGGGATTATTTAAGAAATTCAGACTTCTCCAAGCTTAACAGTGTCACTACAAGCAGCATTCTGTTTTAGGAGTGATGAAGTTTGACTTAAGCTGCTGCATTACTCACCTGCAATTCCTACCAGATTAGATTTATCATACTTGGAGATCTCTCTATCGAGGACTAAAGTGGTAATCAGGAATCATTAATTAGAGATCTCCAAATTCTGCAATGTACTTACGTGTTCGCTGTGATTCAGACCTGATGCCACAATGGACATTTCCTTCCTCTTCGTCTCAGCTGGACTGGCAGCATTTTCTTTCCCAGCAGCATTGGGAACAGGTACAGGAGGAGCCACACTTCTCTTTGGTTTGTGTCCTGGGCCGCAGCCTTTATCAGTGTGCTGAGCCACGACAGACCCATCTGGGGCTCCTGCAGCTGGAGGGGTGGAAAGCCTGACAGAGGAGGAGGAGTTATCTGCACCCTGGGTCACATTTCCAAGAAGCTCCGATGAGGCAGATGCTCTGTTTCCCCTGGTCCCAGATTTCTGCTCCTCTGCATTTTCTGGAGGAAAAGAGAAAACTCCTTGAGAAAACTGCATCTTTATTGCAGTCATGGCAGAAGGGTGTTGCTCTTTTAGGTTAAATTCTGCATCAGTTCCTCTCTTTGTGTGTTTATTACTTCCTCTTTGCCTCTATCATTAGTTTTTCCTCATCTATAGGCAAGACACCAGGATACCTGAGGAACTTTGAGCAGAGTATTTGGCAAAGTGTCTGAATTAAGAATTGAGACACAAAAATTCCTATTACTGTCAAAATGCTGTCCCACCCCATCTTGATAGGCAGCCACACAGCTGAGCTACCAAAGTAACAACACCTTTTAAAAATAACCAGGAAGGTATAAATTAAAATCCTTGATTCACAGGAAGAAGTTGTATCTTGCTGATGTGTAAAGACACGAAAAGAACAGGAGAAAACCACCAGAAATCGAAGTGCACTGGATTCCTCTGTAACGTTACCTGCTGCAAGCTGGCACTGCCCATACTCCTGCGCCGCTTCCTGCCCAGGCTGGGTCTGCTCAGAGGGAGTTTCCTTCTGTCGAGCACTCCCACACTCAAGGCCTTTCTCCAGATCTGATCTCTTTAATGAGGAGGATTTAGAAGATGGAAGCAACAATTCTGGAGACCTTGAGAGAGGGAGATTGGCTTTAATACCTTTTTCGCTCTTTTAGGTATCAGAAAAATGTAGCAACAGTAAAACGATTGTAATTTTTAAGCAGCTCAGAGATATTTAAGACTTCTTTTAAATAAAAATTTAGAAATAAACATAAAAAACCCCAAACCAAACCACTGACCTCTTTTTTTCTTCTCTCATTTGATCCATTTCAAATGTCCCTTCAGTATCAGAATGCGGCAGTTCCCTCTGGACAGGTAAAACTTCACAGTTCTGACTTCCATGCTGCTTCAGCACAGCTTCAAGCGCAGCCATTTCTTGCTGGAGTTTTTTCAGGCTGTGTTGCATTGCGTTCTTTTGCTGCAGAGGCACAAGAATGCCAACATTAGCAAACTCGGGGTTAATTTCTTTAACAAACACTTGATAATTAGAGATAGCAAAACTGTTTTGAATTAGTTTTTGTCAAGTGTTCAAAAGGTGACTATGGTGCTTTTACTGGAATAAATAGTGCACACACCCCACATCAGCAGCAAAACCACCCAAACAACCACACACTCACTTTGCCAGTCATGTTATTTCAGTTTAAATGTTACAGAGTTTAATCAATCAGAAAAGAAAACAATACAACTCCTACACAGATTTATTTAAAAGTAATTTTGTCCAAATTGCATTAGTAGCTCAGTATATTATATTAATTATTAAATTTTAAATTGAGTCTTCGTTTTCCACCGTTACTAAAAGCCCCAAAGATCATTTAAAGGACTAAAATATTTATTCCTTATGTTTCCCCTCGAAAATCACATTACATGATTAAAAACATGCCATAGGCAGGTGCTCAAAAGAACAGCTCAGGGTTTCAAAGGATCATTTTAAAAACCCAAACCCTTCACCTCACATGATGAAGCAATTTCCACAGGACTGAAAATTCCATTTGCAGCTCCAGCACTGGCACCGTGTGGAGCCTCTTTGTTACTGAACCCATAAAAACCCCAAGCAAAGAGAAACCACAACCCAAAATTCCCCACCCGTGCACTCTGCCCTGAATCCATCCCGCCCAGGCTCATCCTGGGGTCTCTGCCCATGAAGAATTCCCTGCCAGCTGAGATCTTACACTGATGCTGTGACAAGAAGCACCCCTAAAACACAAAAATTAAATTCACTCTTCTTTGACATACATAAAGCCCACAGGGCTGATAATGCTGAAGAGATATTTGGCATAAGACTTATCTTAAAGTCACAGAGAACAAAAAAACCCCAAATCCCAAACCCCTAACCCTCAACTAAACCCCCACCCCAAAACACCCAACACATAAAGTCAGGCCACTGAGCAGCATTCAGGAGATTAACAGCAGACAAAAACCACACTGCTAGACACACCTTTCATTAGACACTGCCTGGTGGGACTCGTATCTGTAATATTCTAATACGGAATTATTTGATTTAATCATTACACAGAGGACAAGTCTCAGTGCTTCTAAACATCATAATGTAAAAAATCTAATCCTTATCACCAAATCCTTATAAAATCCTATCGTTAAAGCTTTTAAATACAGGGAGCTGACACTGCCAGCATTGGTCAAGCGTGGAGATGCATTAATTAGCATCTCCCACAATTAAGCCCTGTAACCAACACCACAGAACTGTGGCCATTGCAATGTAAAGTCACCAGGTGAGGCAAAGTTGGACAAATCATGGCACAGAAGCAGCTCCACAGTTTTTCATTAATTGTGCTTTCAGAAGTAATTTATGATGAAAAGTTTTCCACTTTATTGACTTCACAGGTTTGATCTCCTGGAATGCAAGCTGCTTCGAGCACTTGGTGCATAAACTCACCTGGGTAGTGAGGATTTCACCCTGAGAGAATGGTCCACATGAATCTTCTACAATGCTTATTTCACTGTCGGATCCAGATGCTTCGCCTTGAAGAAGGTGGAAAAAAACCCCCTGAGTTAAAGAAAAAACCCCACCAAACAGCAACAAACCAACCAACCTCATCCATAATCTCTCACCACACAGAGGTTTTAGAGAACTAATAACTGTAACAGTAAAGTGACAAGTTTTGAAAATGCTGAAGTTAGAAGCACAGATCTGCTTTAAGTGAACATTTCGAAGAAAACCATGTCACACACGTGACAAAGCAAACAGGATTCAGTGTTTCAACAGTGATGAAAGAGTCCTAAACTTTTACAAAGGCCATAAAAATGTCGAAATATTCACTACAAAATTCTACATTCAATTTCAACAAACATTTCATCTGGGGAAAAAGCTTGGCTAGGCTGCGAATTTTTTCTGATGATGCAAGTGTCACATTGCAGTAAGAGAATGAGCACTCCCCTCCAAAATGACTTCCCATCAGACAGCCAGTCTCTAGTGCCCAGTCTGCTCATTTGTGCCCTGAACGAAGAACACTGGAAGAGCATCATTTTCAGGAAATAAACCACTGACAGTTTTTTGTTTGATTGCTTACGGCTGATACATTCCTTTAGAAGAGCAAGCACCCCGTAAATACAGAACAAAGTTCCCATGCAAACACCAAAAACCTTGGTGTAAGGATATTACAGTCACAGCTACAGGGATAAAAACCTTACCTTGGTTTGTACCTAGGTTTGTTTCCATGTCTGGGTCTTCCTGGCATTCGTCTTCGGTTGTCTTCTGCCCTCCATTACGATCTGGAGAAGTTTCTTTACTGTCATTCACACTGTTCACTTGTTCGGGTACATGAGCTTGTGGTAAATGTTTCTTCAGCTCTTGTGCTCCATTCATCGATTCTTCAGACATGTTGGACTGGGAAGAAAATAAGTTGACAGAGCATTCTGACTCCTGGCTTGGTGAGACGCACACGTTGCTGAGGGCAGCTTCAGGCACTTTTTGCATAACGTTGTCATCATTGCGAGGCAACACACTGGGACTCCCTGCACACCCCACCACGGATGTCACCTGTTTCCCAGGCTGCAAAGGTGTGCTTGCTGGTTTGCCAAAGATTAGTTTCTGGAAGCACGGTAAGTCTTCCTCCTCCTCACAGGACTCTTCCTCTGAGGATGGCAGTTTCTGCGCTCGTCTTCGGGACTTTTGAACACCTCGAGATCTTGGCTTAGAATTTGCATTTCTGTTGAGCAGTGCTTGCCCCAGGGCGCTGCTGCTTTTTACAAACACTGCAGATCGCTCTTTCCTGTCGGTCTCACAGTTCTCATCAGCATCAGTATCAGAGCACAGTAAACCATCAGGGGTTTCAGACAAACTGGTAAGATCACTGCTCCCTCTGAGAGGTTCTTCCAGAGCTTCTGCAGCTGAACACTCGGGCACTGCTGGGCCAGCAGTTTGGGCTGCTTGCTCCTCATTCCCCTTCACACCTTTTCTTTCTCTTTTCCTGCTTTTTGTCCCAGTGACTCCACTGCTGAATTCAGCAGGGCTTTGCTGACAAGCTGCAGGACAAATCATTGAGAGAATTGGTCCTTTGCAATCAGCAACTTGAGTCTTTCCTGCTTGATTGCTTTCTGAACTGAAGCCTATTTCCTGGCCTGTGTTGAAATCAGCCTGTTTGGAATCGTGCTTCTCTGTGTTGCTCTGATCACTTTGGCTTCTATCACTTGTGATGGGATTCTGTCTCAGCTCACTTTCTCTCCCCGTGTCAGCTGACTGTGGCTTTTCATTGCCCTGCTCTTCTTGCAGCAAGTCCTCAGTCTGAGCAGTCCCTTCCTCTGCAGCCTGAGAAGCATGACCCCCATGCTCTCCTGTGCTGACAAAGCCCGGCACACGATCAACACGGGCAGACTCACAGGTCTTAAGCTTCTCTTTCTCAGAAACCCTGCTCAAGCTTTGAGCAGCCGCTGTCTCCTCTTGCAAGCTTTCTGGCTGTAAAAGGTTGCTACGCTTATTTTCTGCCCGAGCAGCACATGAGAGATTTGAGGTTCCAGAAGGAGAATCTCCCACTGCCTGCCTGCCAGGCTGGAAGAGGCTGAAGGATGAGCGCTTCGAGTGCCTGAATATATTCCGCAGATACTGCGTGTCCAATTCGCTGTCTTCAGCTTCCTTAGGCGATTCCAAAACATTTTTGGCCATTGGCAGCTTTTCAGTTTTGAAGTCCCCTGGAACACTTTGTGAATCGTGCCCACACTCCTGGGGAAAGGCAGCGGGTGATTCAGTCACCCCTGCAGCCTGGTGAGCAGCAGTTTGCACATCAGGCACTGAAGGGGGCTGTAGGAGGAGGGGGCTGCCTTGTATTTCACTCTCTTGAGAACTTGCATGAGGCGCAATGGAACCACAGTTTGAAGGCCGACACGAAGATGAAGGACTGAAGAGTCTTTTTCCAGTTTCTGCAGTGTCAGATGAATTCTTTAGACTGACCTGCATTTCATTTGCTTCAAGATCACCTCCCTTCAAATTAGCGACTGGCTTGTAACTCGACACATCTTGAGGCTCACACAGGTCTTTGCACTCAGCAGAGTGAGTTTCTGCATCCCTTTGGTCTCCAGAGAGAGATCTTCCACGATCACTGTTACTCTTTCTTGCTCCCTTTACTCCTTTCCTTGTTTCTCTTGTCATTTCTTCAGAAAGCAGCTGAAGCCTTCTGCTGCGTCTGAGCTGATTTTGCTCAGGATCAGCTTTCCTGGGCTCTCCGCTGCTTGGGTAGCTCTCAATCTGTGGCTCAGGTGCATCGGGGATATCGGAGCCTCTGTCCACTACCAACTGCAGAGCACACATACCTCTAGCAGAATGCCTGCATCTTTTTGCTGCAGAGGTTCTTTTTTTGGTGCTTTTCTGATCACAGTGATACATTTCTAGTTCCCCATCACAGTGCTTGCTAATGACCTTCTCAGTAGCTTTCCTCTGTGTGGATCCTCCTCCCTCCTCAAGTTCTGTTCCTGTATTGTTTACTCTGTTCTGAGAGAGCTGACTCTCATCAACAGCAACACTTTCATCACATCTTTTCTTTTCAGCATCTCCAAGGCACCCATTAACACTTTGAGGGCCCCCATCTGCCTCTTCTGCATCTTTTTTCTTGATGAAATCCTCAGGTTGCAGGGGACAGGAAGTTTTCCTTTTTCGCTTGAGTCTATCTTTGCTCAAATTATTCAAGCATTTAGCAGCAGCCACCTCTTCCTTTCTCGTAGTAGGTAAAATGTCTCTCAAAGTAGAAGAGGGATTTGATTTCCTCCCTCTCTTGTATGTTTTCCCAAATATTTTGTCTTTGATGTCATCTGCTGTTTGTTTTGATAACCTCTTGTTTCCTTCAACTGCCGCGATTTCCACGGCATCTACCATAGGGTCAGTCTTTTCTGAAATACAGGACTCTTTATCTGACAAACACAGACCTCCTTCACCTGAAACATCATTTGATCCAGCAGATTCATCCAGGGAAGAACTGGAAGACAGAATCTCTCTGCTTTTTGAAAACCATTCGTTGACTTTCTGAATGCTCCGCTTCAGCCTCTTCTTGGAGACTTTATTCAGGGTGGCAGAGGGAAGGGTCTCTGGCTGAGGCAGCTTCTCTAGAGGAAGTTCTTTGTCATGGGAAGAGTCACTCTCAGCTCCATACATCTCTACAGCTCCCACACTTTGTGCAGCAGGATCCATTTCCTTGCTTTTATCCAGCCTGCTCTCTGAGCTATCTTCTAAATCCAGCTCTCGGTTTTTACCGTTGCACTGGGTTTGCTTTTCATCCATTTCCTCAGTGTTGTGAAAGAATGATGTGTCCCCATCCACTGTGGGGCTGTCACACTGCTCTGGGAGGAGGTCTACAGCAAGAACGTTTACAGGGGAACTCTGGCATTCAGTCACTGCCACTTGGTCAGGTTTGGCACATTCAGAGATGCTCTGAGTGCTTTTCTCGCTCAAACCTTCCTTTGAGACATCACTTCCACCTGTTAGGTTTACAGGTATTATAAATTATTAAGCTCTATTTTACACACACAAGCACAAGGACAAGCTTAACGGCCACTTTGTTTTAAAAGAACTGCTCTTATTTCCCCCCAAACCAGAATATTACACTGCACAAATCTCCCTCTGGAGAAAGGCAGAAGGATCATGTTACATATTCTTCTAATTTTTTACATGAATTACCAGCCAGTGCTCTCCATTTGTACTACAGGGTATAATATGGCTCATGTGGAATAGATTAAATTTTGTACTTTGATCAAGTTACTTTTTTTGCTTTCTCTTCCTGTGCATAGAACATCCATATTTTAAGTATCTACTCTAGAGGAACAGTCTTGTATTATATTGTCACTAGCTGTAGGCATCAACAGAGCTACATTATACAAGCATGTATACATAATCACATGAAATAAAAATGTTAACTTGTGGTCTCTTTCAAGCTTGATCATCTTTGTCACCAAAATAACAACGCACCTCTGACGTTTGGCAGCGTCGTTTCTCTGGCACACATCCTGTCAGGCTGTGCACTGCAAGAATTCTCATTCCCTCTCTCAGCACTCTCGAGCTCTTCTAGGTTTTCTTGAGAAGAAATCTGAACTGCTCCTTTGTCTTCAAACCTGTTGAGGAAGGAAATCTACTTTCATTAAAGATAAAACCACAACAGACAGAATAGAAGATGATATTACTTTTTCCCTTTTTGCTCTCTGAAACAGTTTCTGGAGAAGTCAAGCTGCATGGCTGACACTCACCACAACTAATTCCCTTCAGAGTTTCAGGCCATTTCTTTAAAAGATCCTCCCTTGGAATCCTGAATTTAATATTTACTTTCTAAAGCACAGTACCTACTTTTCTGTGGAAGATCTATTTAAACAACAAAACATTTAGAGAACAGTTTTAAAGCATGTAATAAGACAAACTTGGAATTCAGCTACCCGTTCTCCCCTAACGCCCTCCAAGCTGAAAATCGTTTGTCAGCTCAAGAATTGTATCAGTCCTGTGCTAAGAAAGCGGAACACAGGAAATGAGAATATTGAACTACTGTCTTTAGGAAATATGAGTTCCTTAATCACCTTTACTTACCCGCTTTTGCCTGCTTGTTTGAAAAACTCGTCAGATGATTCAGAGCCTGAAAATAAATCAGCTGTTACTCTGGTTGGAATGGTGCAGAGAAAGGTGACTTGCCAGATTCAGAGTTTATCATCCCATACGTGCCTAGTCCTTTCTAGAGCTAGATGCTTTCAACTTTTAGCAGATGAAATCAAGTTCAATTGTGAATACCTAATTATAATAATTTCTATGTATAAATATTGACAGGAATCCAGCATAAAATTCTGTTTAAATACAGTGATTGGTGACAGACTGGTACCTAAGAGTTAATTAGCTAAAAGCTATTTTCTAATTTCTACATTTATACATGAAGCAACTACTTGTATTTAGAATTTTGAACTGGAAGTCAGAGAAATACATTCAAATGTCTGTCACAGATCCTTTGATCCTGGCAGATGCCATAAGGAAAAAAGCAAGGAAACAAACTCTTCCTGTTAAAAGCAGCAATTCCTTCCTTGAAGGAACAGCATAAAAAAACAACCTGTGCATGGCAACTGTCTTGTTTCTCATTGCAGTCAACACCAGATAAAATAAAATTCTGCAAAGCTAGGATAGATAGCAATAAAATATTCATTTCTCAAATAGATTTCATTCTCATCTCAAGAATTGGTGACAAGGCTTAGGATTCTTTAGAAAACAGTAGCTACCTTTAGCTATAACAATTTTAATTTTTTGCACATCTGTAAATACCTTTTCTGGATCTTGTACACCAAAGCTTAAGGGTTCGCTACAGCAGCATTATCTGCCATGATATAATAAATGACATAAAAAACCCTTTTGATTCACCAACTTGGAATTGTCCATAATTTGTCCCTTTGTCGTCATTTCAGGTGTTAAGGAGAAATCAGTGTTTATAAAGACTTTGAACATAATCACCTTTCCTTACTTTGCAAGCATTGTACAGAAAATCAATTCATGTTGATCTACAACAGATCTCACCAAACTCCATGTAAATCAGTCCCTTCTGAGAGTCACATTTCTGGGGTTTGTTCCTTGGGCGACACATTTCGGTATCCGTAAGCTGAATGTTCACACTGGCTTCCTGCTGACAGGAAAACAGAAAGGAATTGTTATTTATAACAGTGGGGTATTAAAGAAAATTCATAGCTATTCAAACTTGGGCAGGGGGCTGATATAAATGCTGAGTTCATGTGCACTGGTGGCTTCTCTGCACAAAACAGTGCAAGGAATTTCTCCTGTTGATATCAGTAATGAAATGTGCCAATAGAAACAATGAATCATGCACTTAACAGATCAAATCGTGAACAGTTGGATCTCACAGTCTGTTTGGTCTAACATTCAATTCAGCAATAAGCAGATGAAAACAGAAACAACGTGCCTGGGGCAGTCCCATACACAGCAATTACCCCGAGCTGGGTAAAGCCTTATCAATCCTAAGCCATCAATTAGGATCTTACCCCTAAAAGGTAAAAACCCTACAAACAGTTAGGCAGCCCCATGAAACAAGCAGGTGGAGCAATTTCTCAAACCCAGTTTCAGTAACAGGCTGTATTATGGCAATATTATGTGTAAGTTCAGGTCATTTTATGCAAAGATCTTTCCCAAGTAGGTTCAGAAGAAAAAAAAAATAAAGATGTCCTTGTACAGAATATTACTCGACTCAAAGAGCAATCTGAGATCAACCCAAAATCTCTTACTTCCTTCTTTTCTGTACATGCATGCATACACATTCCAAAGACACTTAAAAAAACGCCACAAAAATAAAATGGGGAAAAACAGTTACCAAGGTGCAGTTTTCTTGTTCGTTTCCTTTAGCACTTTTTCTCCTGTTTCTGAAGCCTTTACTTTGGATGACAGAACTTTCTTTGCCCAGGAACTCAGCAGCAGTGGCTTCCGTGGATGTTTTAGGAAAGTGATGACTTTTCAAAACTAAAAAATGTTATTAGTTAACATTTATGAGTATGACTCAAGCATTATATATTAATGAAATAGACTTGTGTAGACCCTATGCACTTGGTGCTTATACACCTAAAATATGTTTATCCAAGAAAGAAATCCTATTGAATTACTAACATGATTATTCTGAGTACTCTTTAATAAGTAAAATCTTGATTCTGCCAACTAATTTTGGTTATATAGATAATCTAGCAAGAACAGACTCTAATTCTAGTGATTTTAGAATGGCTGAGCAAGTTGAAAAGCATTAAAAAATAAAGTCTATTTTTTACAGCACAATATCCAAAACACTGCCATCCGCCCTCAACCACAATGTCCTGTTTACCGAGATATAAACAGGCACAGGTCTGAGTTGCCAATACCCTAAGCAAGGCACTGAGTGCTGGAAAAGGTAAATTTGGGTTCCCTGAGGATCTGTCTGATGGGATGAGTTAACAAACAGGGCTACAGCACCTGCTCATTCAGGCTCTGGGACTGTTTAACAAATTAAAACTAATTAAACTTATTTGATACACATTCAACCATGTTTCAGGAACTGAACATAAGACTGGACAGAGTCATCAAACACACAATAAAACTGCCCAAGAGGTTTTTCTAAGAAAATCTTGGAAACTTAGTGGAATTTACGCTTCTACATCCAAGAAAAAAACCTTTCAGTAATTCTCCCCATATTTATTACTGCACAGTAAATGGGATACCTTATAAATAACCATATGTCAAAACGTCATTTTGAAAAAAATTGGGGGCATACATTCACAAGACTTACACTTCACTCCAGTGTCCAGCTCAAAAGCACGGATAGTCTCCAACAATCCCTCAATTAGTTGCTTAAATCTGGAATTTTCTTTCAGACTTCTGAAATGACATCAGGACTTCAGTTATTTTAAGACAAATTAACAGGTTAACTGTAAATACTTCTAGAATTTTGACAAAAAAAATGGGCAAAACTCCAAAGTGGAAGATGAGAGAATAAGAAACTGCCAAGGAATAACACCACAATTCCCCCAAACAACAACCATTACTATGGGAATTAAAACTACCACAGAAGTTGATCATATTTTTCCTCATGGCGGTTTGGTAGAGAGAAATCAGTTGCAAGGATTAAACACTAATTAAACACAGACATTAGTTAAGAGAGGTATGTTCACCTGGAAAAAGCTCACATCCAGGTAAAAGACTACATTTACTCCTTTAGAAGCAGACAGCTTATTTAAAAACCACCTTTTCTTCTTTATTTCAGTCTCAGGCTAATATATTTTAAGATTAAGCCTTTCCTCAGAGGTCAAACCCCTCATCCTCAGGCCCCTCAGGGAGATGCATTCCTCACCTCTTGGTAACTTCCGTCTTACACAGAGGACACTCTGCCACACCTTTCTTCTTCTTGCTGATAAGTTTGAACATGCAGAACCTAGGAAGGAAGAACATTTGTGATGGAAATGAAAGAAGGAGATTATTTTCCCTTAAACTGAGTCTGCACATTCACCACTTAGCAGTAATCATATACGTATTTTTATTCTGGAGTTACAGTGAGTTAACTGATCCCCTCTGACACATTTGTGAAGCTGCAGTTTTCCACAGAACTGACTTTTCCCCCTAGGGCAGCTACACGTGAAATTATCAAAACACAATATACATACATGATTAGCTCTGAAAAAGAATATATGGAAATTAAAACCGGTACACGTGGAATTAAAAATTGCAAAACCAAAAATATTATCTATAGGAATTAAAAATTGCATTGTGCTTGCGAGTTTTCAAACCCACCTGCAGAATATGTGATCGCATTTTGTCGAAACGGGCTCTTGCACCACTTCCAAGCTACAAAAGGAAAAAGAAAAATAAGAGTACAGAAGTTATAGACTGGCCAGGGAGCCAGACTTCAACCAGAACCTTTGCTATTTCAGCGTTTGTTTGCATTAAAGAACACAGACCTTATTCACCTCACAGAGACAAGGAACAAAACCCCACACTGCTTTACAACAATAATCCAATCAGATACATTTCTCTCACTGAATAGGGGACTTAAGCATTTAGATTTTAATAGAAAAGCAAATTTACTAGAACATAAGAGCAAAATATAAGTTCTTTCTTGCAGTTTCTCATTTGAGCCTTACAAAACATCAACAAAACATCAGTGTTTTTAGTGCCAAGCACAAATCTCGTTGCCTTCTGGGAAGCCATAGAACTGACAAAGCATTTTCAAAGAAAGGGAAAAAAAACAAAAAAAAATTTCCAAACCTCCAAAAGATTAATTAACTACACTGATATTATTCCCTGGCGTACCATATTGGGCACTCCAAGTTCTTCTTCATAGCCAAAAGCACATTTTGTACATGTCCAGTAGTAACCACCGAGCAGTCCATCCTTCACATCCAAAAATACTCTACAGAAAAATAAAAAAATATTATTAGCTTTGTTTCTGCAAAAAATCCTGTTGCATCCCATGACTACGCTTCCTCCCGCACGGCTCTGCTCTAACCTGCAGGACGGTATCGAATACGCTGCTGTTATTACTTGAGCAAGACTTTAGAGTACAGAGGAGTTGTCACTCTGAATGTTTACAGTTAAAACCTCTCGAGTGCCTCGCAGCCAAAGGAGCGCCCAGAAGGGGGTTACAGCAGCAGCATTCAGGAGAAAGTCAGGAAAAACTCAGGAGAAACAGGAGGAGCAAGGGCGCAGAGCACAGGCGGAAAAACACATAAAGCAGACAACAGACGCGCTCGTGCAAAGAACCCTGGGCGCACCTACACGAGCCAGCGCAGGTGAGAGCCCACAGCAAACGTCGCAAATCCTGAAAAGAAAGAGAAACCACTTGAGCTTCCCGCGGCGGCAGCTGGGGTCCGACCGGGCTCTGCGGCGAGGCGGAGGCGAAGGGTTCCAGCACTAAGGAGGCAGCGCGGTCCCCGCCGGTGCGGCCGCCAGGACACGGCTGCCGGGGCTGACAGGGCTGACACGAGCCCC
>VYZT01019953.1:0-47880 GCA_013400735.1 Pomatostomus ruficeps | reverse complement strand
CCGCGGGAGCGCGCGATGGAGCCGCGGGTCACCCTGCGCGTCACCTGCCGGGGCGACACCCGCAGCTTCCTCGTCTCCGACCCGGCGCACACGGCGTGGGCCGATGTGGAGGCCATGGTGAGCGCAGCCGGGCCGCGGGAGGCGGAGCGGGGTGTCCGCCGCGGGGCCGCGGCCGCGGGGAGCCTGCTCGCTGAGGCGCTGCCCGTGCCAGGGAGTCTTTGAGGGCCCGGCATTTCCGCCCGCGCCTTCCAGGGCAGTGTCCCCCGTTCCACACACTGTTAGAACTGCTGCGATCTCGGTTTTTCTGTTTCCCTTAATAGTATGGTTTGCTCCTGCTGTGTGCTTAGAGTGACGTGAAAAGCCTGGTTTGGAAAAAGATTTTTAAGGGTCCTTTTTTCTGCGTGAGCAGGTGATCTTAGCTGTGTTCTTTGCCCTTTCCCACAGTTATGGACACTGGGTTTGACTGTCTGCCTCTGTAAAGTACATTCTGTTCCTCTTATCTCCCATTCTTTTCCTTGTTGAAGTAGCTGTGGTGGAGTAACGCAGGTTTGTTGTTTTTCTGAAGATTTGTCTGTGCTCTCCGGGTTAATGAATCACTAATACATGTTCGGTCCCTGGTTCCCGGAGCTCTGTGCTGGTTTGGGTAGAGCAGCGTCTGACTGGGCCGTGCGTGCTCAGGCAGCTGCTTAGGAAGGTCTGTATGTGATGCACTTGGTATAGTTAAGAGTTTGTTTGAGTGCTTGTTTTCAGGGCTGTTTAGTGAAAATTCCTGTATTGGCTTAGGTTGAAATTGTGTTGTAAGGATTCCCTTGGCTATGATGAAATTAACGCTATTATTATTGTTATTATTAATTCTATAGTAACCGTTCTGGTTTTTTAGCTTGCTTCCAAGTCGCACCTGAAGAAATCCTGTCACTATTTTATTTTCTCTCTTTCAGCCCTTTTTCTGCCTAATATATTCCGATGCAGAAGGGTTTTGCTTTATGAATTACTCAAGCTCAAAGCTTGAACTGCATCATCTTCGCTTGTTGTATTTCAGTCCTCTGAAGGAGGCACTAGTTCAGTCTTAAAACACCTAGTGGCAAGCAGACCCTGCAGGAATGTCTGAGCCAGTCAGGATCCTGCTTGCATCAGAGCTGGAAGCAGATTACTGTGTAAGCGCTGCGCTGCCCTTAATCTGAGGCAGTCTGAGCGCTGGGGTGTGTTTGTTCAAGGTGTGGTGTTCCATTACAGCGTTTCCCGAACCCAGGGAGCACCACGGGTTGTCTCTGTTGTGTGAATTATTCTTCCAGGGGAGTATCAGTTAAACTCGTGTCTTTTTTATATTTTAATATAAAAAAATATATTAAATTATTTTATATTTTAAACGTGTTAGATGTTTATAAGGGATAACGTGAGGTCTTGTTCTGCTTTGAGTTCAGGGGAGCACTCTGTGGTGCTGTGTAAGTACAGAGCACGGTTATCCTGGACAACACGAGTTGGTTCTGTCCCTGCACTCGCAGAATTTGGGATGTGTTGCTGGGAGGAGCTGCCTGAATTTGGGATGTGTTGCTGGGAGGAGCTGCCTGAAGCAGGTTCACTGCGGAACGTGGCCGTGTGTGCAGTGCCCACGTGCTCCAGGGGTGCTGTGCAGGTCCCGGGCAGCCACTCTTGGCTGAGGCTCTGTTCTGTTATCTCCGGGCTAGCAGGACCTGTGCCAGTTGTTTCAGAGACTTTCTGTTGGGAAAAATGCAGCTTTTGTAGGCACCTGCTAGGAAAATGTACAGGAGCCTCAAAGATTCAGCAGTGGAAACAACCCCTTTTCATTTTATGGTTCATTTGATGCTGCTCATTCTGCCTTGTTAATGTAAAATGCGAAATAACTGCTCAGCTTTACTCTCCAAATTCTGATAGGCTGAAGGAAGCCTGATCCCCTATGTGAGCTGTCTTCCGGGTGGTTTTTAATGCAAAAAATAGAGTTTAGGGACTGTTTGCCTTCACCTTCATGTTTTGCAGTGTTTACCATGACTGAGTTTGGTAACCCTGAGCTTGTCCTCTTAGAATGGGAAGGTTATTATTATTTATTTTGGAGTAAACATTAACCAGGAAAGGTGTAACAGGAAAGAATGTATTTATCCTTTTCACTGGGGACAGTTAGAGGTTGAGGTAAGGCACTGGGAAGAGTTCAGCTCCAGAGGAATGGATTTTGTAAAACGGTGTTTGCTTCAACTGAGAAACTGAAGGGAGGGATGGGAGGGTTATGATGTTATTCCCAATTAATAATCATTGTTAACTGATTAACTGAGGACATCTGTCATCCTGTCTCACTGTGGTTTTTTGTTCTTTTTTTTCATTACAGGTTAAAGTTTCATTTGACCTGGACAACATTCAGATCAAGTACATCGATGAGGATAATGATGAGGTAAAATATCTGCCACCCCACCCTCCCAACAGGTCAACCAAAAAATGTCTGGTGGGAGCCTTTCTGCCTCGTGATAGTTTGTAGTGGGTCCTTCAGGAGTGTCTGCAGATCAGGGTGGGGGAAACTTTGCCCCTTTAATAAGAAAATAGCTGATAGTCTTGTGGTTTTACTCTTAATGCAGCATAGATATTTTAAAATACTTCTTTTAGAAGCTACTGCCTTTATTTTTCCCACACCTTTGAAACAGCCAGTGATTCTCTGTGCTCCGAGGGAGGAATGTTTCTGTTGAGGAACTTTTTTTTTTTTAATGAGAATAAGTTAGTTACAACTACTGGTGTTTGCAGCTGTGGTAAAGCCGTGTCTCTTCAATCTCCACTCCTTCCTCTGGAAAATGTAGGTCCCCTGTCATTAGCATATGTTTGCTTCAGCGATCTGGTGTACTCAAATCCTCTGCTTGCTTTATGCAATTGCTGTAATCTCCAAGCAGATTACTGACTCAGAAAACAAATTGGTTACTTCGAGTTGTCCTTGTTGAGTAACTTCCTGCTTGGCACCGTCTCTCCCTCTCATATTATTTCTGTTTATCAGGAGAACGTGACTCTCACACAGAACGGAGCTTTTGCAAACGCAGTGTTCCCCTGCTCGGATTGTAGCTCTGCTAAATGAGTTGGGGGTTCTTGTTCTTGCTTTTTTTCCCTAAGGGGAACTGTCAGGAAGCTTCCAGCAACCTTTCAGGGAAAGATTCTCCCCTTATTTTCCAGCCTGTATAATATATAAATATATCGATGCATCTGTGAAAGCTTTTTCTGAAATACTGAGCAGACATTGTTCAGAATCCTGCTGTGGGGATTAAACAGCTTCTTGTATTAGCAGCTTCTATGTGCAGAACTGATAAATGAGTTTCTGCAGGAGAATGGGCTCATGGAACAGTTAACTGGTCTTTTGCTGGGCATCTAAAGCCGCTGGGGCCGAGCTCTGTGCCTGTGCAGTGAGCCCAGGGCACAGGCACTGGGGTGCTGAGCAGGGCACGCTGCTCCTGGGTGCCAGCAGTGCAGAGAACGGCCCCCTGTGCCAGTCCAGTAACAAACGTGGGCTGCTCAAAGCACCACAGCCTTGGGTAATGATTAAACACGGCAGCAATAACAAATACCTAAAGGAGTGGTGTTTTAGAAACTCTGAGTAAAAGTATGTTTGTTCTGAAGTGTGTTAATCTGAAGAGAATTGCAAAATTGTGTCTGTGGCTTTTGCTCACTGTTGCTTCTCTTTGCAGGTCTCTGTGAACAGCAAAGGTGAGCTGCTGCTTTATTGAGGTGAAATCGAGAAAAAAAACCCCAACTGTTGCTCGTGTTCTTTGGAGATGGAGCTGGGAATGCTTGCTTTTTGATTCTTGTATTATATATATATGATTTGGCATCAAATTCTTCCCAAAGGAAAGAGTTTTGATCCATAGGAGCAAACGGAAAGTCACTAAATTAATGGAATGTTGCAGCTTTTAGCTGTGCCAGTGTGTGCTTGTTGCTGTTTATACAATTTCTTGCACTATTTTAAGAGAATTTACAGAAGGTAGGGGAGGCCCCTTGTCATGTAAGGGTTTCTCAGTACTGTGTGCTAAACTTCCATCTGCTGTGTGAGATAGGGGCCATTCACATTTCTTTCTGTTTTTCTTTAGAGGAATATGAAGAAGCTCTGAAGGTAAATGTGCTCTTTGAATTTTTTCAATTTATTCATTCTTCTCCAATTGAAATTGGGGTAGCTGATAAAAAAATCAGCATTACCTGGCCTGGGATATCAGAATGTAGCTGTTTCTAGCTTTGGAAAGTAGCTTGAATGTCTTACTATGCTTTTCTTCCATCCTGGGTAGTCTTAATTTTAATAAATTAGTTGAATAGGCAGTTAGGATTCAGGACCCTGGGCTGGTTAAGAGACTGACTTTCTCACACACTTCAACAGCAATCCCATATTTGGAAATATTGGGCTTTAGTGAATCCCTTTAAAAATCTCTCCACATAGACTCTACTGCCAGAGTATATCATTAATACTTATTGGAGTCAATGCTTAATTACTTTACAAGCAGTTAGACAAAATAAGAATTCCTTTTGCATTCCTTTGCATTTCTGTTTTACATTATTGAGTCTTTCAGAACATTTTGCTCATGGTTTGAATTTCAAATCTAATAACTTCAAAATAATCATAAATTTCTGGACACAAACTATTGTTTACTGGCTCCTATGAACACTTTATCATAGGCTGAAAAATTCCATTCTATTTGCATGATTATCATTTGGCTTTTAATAAACTTTTTAATAAGCATATTAGTAACCTTTCAGAAGTAGAATATCAGCTGACTCTACCTTGGTGTCCCTCAGTTTCTCTTTTTGTGTCTGTTACTTTCCCCAAACTCTCCAATGTAGTGTAACACTGTATTTTTATGGATTTTGTGTGCTGATTCTAAGTGGAAAATGTGGTGTATGTATGTGCTGTTTATTCAGATTGCAGTTAAACAAGGAAATCAGCTTCAGATGAATGCCTACGAAAAAACCTCTTCTCGTGCTCTGCAACTGCATGAAAAAATCGTGACAGAAAAGCTGGTGCTTCTTAAAGATGAGAAGAAACCGCTTTTGCACTATTCCATGCTAGCTCAGGGACTAGAGGAAGAATTAAAAAATGACAAGGAGCAGACCATTCAGGTAGGAAGCTGAGCTGCATTAAAACAAAGAATTAATAAATGTAACCCACTCTGTAGACTGATTATCCTCTTTACCCATATATAAAAACTGAGTGCAGAAGTTGGTCTCTGTTTTCAGTTACTGCACCTGTTGAAGCTCACCAAGTAGTTTGAACATCTTTAAGAAGATAATTTGATGCTGTTTTTAGAAATACAGGTGCTTTCATGTTGCCCATTCTTAAGTGTTTTGGTAAACAGAGCAGTTGGTCTGCTGAAGCCCTCATTGCCATAGTAACTTCAGGCTGACTTGGCTTCTGTGGCTTTGGTGTGTAATTACACTCAAATGCTAATGAGGCAGAAATGTTTCAGGAACATGTCAGTGGCCACCTTGTGTTGCTTCTCCACTGTTTTCTGAAGAAATTAAAATATTTTTCTATAAAGGCACTTTAAAGCTATTTCAGCAGTTAACTTGCTGTGTTGAGGATTTTTTTTTTAAAACTTTGCTTACTATTTTTTTCCCCCCCAGCAAAAGTTAAATCAGACCAAAACAGAAAGAACAAATGAAAATCCTCCAGAATGGTTTACGAGCTACTTGGAAACAGTAAGTGTATTGTCTTGCAAGTATTGCTGTACTTAAAGAAATCCAGAAGTTGTTCATGGGAGAGCTCTGTGTGGTGCCTGACTCTGGACATCTGAACACACTGACATCAGCACTTGTGACCAGGATCTTAATGGAATTAGATGTGTAACTATCTCTGCAGTGGAGGGAATACCTTAAAAAACCCCCAAACCATGAACTTGATCTGTACCACTTGTGAAGAGTGGATTGTTTCGCTTATGCATTTGATTAGTTTGAGTGTAGCTTCAAGTAGCTCCCATAATAGAATCCTTGTGGCACTCCAGACAGCTGTGGGAACTCCAGACCACAGTTGTGTTGCTCCTGTAGACCCTTGATTGCCCAGTTTCAGCAGGGCAGCACTTTCAGCAGGGCAGTACTTAGGGTTTCCTGTGATTGAAAGCAGAGCATTTGATGACCTTGCTTTTCTTGATTGTTCACTTTGGGAAAATACTTTCAGGAAGCCATTGACAATAACCTACAGGTTAAGATGTGGATGTTAACTTGTTTTGAACGGCTGATAAACATCACTGAAAAGCAGTTTGGTACCACTGCAAAGAATTAATTAACTAGCAAGTGCATTTATCTTTAGGCTTTTTTCTCTAGAGTCTCCTTTCCTTTGGCAACTATTTGCACAAACTAAAAATGGGGGAAGTTCATGGTTATGTTTAAAACATCCCTGGTGGGCAGTTCAGAACTTAGTGGTAGAGACTCCAGAGGGGTTTGGGAGTTGTGGTAATTGTTTTGGAGATGAGTTTCCTTCCCTTCATGCAAGGTTATGGATGAAAAACAGTATTTTAAGCACAGATAGGGGATTTTTAACTGACCTTTTTAAAAGCTCTGGGTTGGTATTTTCTAAAATAAAAGTCCTCTCTGAGGAATGTGGTGTTTGTTTGATTTAATGTACAGTGTGCTGGGGGTAGGGGAAATGGGTTCTGAAGTAGTCCATGATTTACAGATTGGGAGACTTGTGACAATGTAACTCAGCTTCTCAAACTTCCTCGGTGGGTCTAATCCACGCCTGCTTTAATTTCTTTCCAGTTCAGGGAACAAGTAGTTAAGGAGACTGTTGAGAGGCTGGAGCAGAAGCTCTATGAGAAGCTCGTTCATTGCAATCAGCCCCCAGACTTTTCTGAGAGCTCCGTTACGGCAGAACCCCCGCCCTCGGAGATCCCGCCGGGGAGCAGTGCCCAGTGTGACTGGCTGATCTCCTGCTGCCACTGCCAGGCTCGCATCGTGGGGGTTCGTTACCAGTGCAGGTAGGGTCTAGTGGGACCTGGGAGTGTGGGGAACTGAATGGGCATGGTGTGAGTGAGTCAGAGAAACTCTCCTGGGGTCCTGAATGGGCATGGTGTGTGAGTGTGAGAACCTCTCCTGGGGTCACAGAGCCCCAGGTTTGTAATCTGCAGCGGGGGGCAGTGCCCAGTGTGACTGGCTGATCTCCTGCTGCCACTGCCAGGCTTGCATTGTGGGGGTTCACTACCAGTGCAGGTGGGCTCTGCTGGGAGCTGGGACTGTGGGGAACTGGACACACACGGTGTGAGTGAGTCTGAGAAACTCATGGGGTCACAGAGCTCCAGGTTTGTAATTTGTGGTGGGGAGCAGTGCCCGGTGTGACTGGCTGATCTCCTGCTGCCACTGCCAGGCTTGCATTGTGGGGGTTCACTACCAGTGCAGGTGGGCTCTGCTGGGAGCTGGGACTGTGGGGAACTGGACACACACGGTGTGAGTGAGTCTGAGAAACTCATGGGGTCACAGAGCTCCAGGTTTGTAATCTGCAGCCTGCTGTACATTTCAGAATGTCTGCTGCGTGTCTCACCAGCAGCTGATGTTCTCTCCTGTGGTGGCTGGGCTTTATCTGCATAAAAGCAAGATTAACACTATTTTGAGAAAAAGCGATTGTTAAAGTGAGAGAACTTTGTAACGCTGTACTCTCAGTGACTCTTTTCCTTATCTGCACATAACATGCAGTACTTATAAAGGAAAATGTTTTGTTTGGTTAACTAAACAAACAAGCAAGACTTAGAACCACTAGCCTATAATAATTGTTTGGTTCTGAGAGTCAGTGAGACTAAGGAAGGTCATATTTTTTAATCATCACACTGTTGTCAGTTTAATAATGTGAAACAGGTTTTGATGAATGTCTTAAGTGAGGTGTTAAAAGTGAGAGTTTTATTTGAATGAGGCAATTGCTGTAAAGATCAGCATTTTCGGACTAGGCAGAAGCAGTGGATGAAATGCCAACAGGAGTTTTTCTTTGGATTTTTTTTTTCCTTGCTGGCAGGAGGTGACAGTCTGTTTTTTTATCAGCCCCGTTCCTGCAGGAGCAATCTGCTCTGCATCCCTGAATGCCTGTTGACTTAGCCTCTGTATTTTCATAAGTATGGTGCTGTTTCTGGCACTGGGTTTCGGTAAAATGTTCTGTCCTTCGTAGCAATGATTTTAGTCACTTGTGCTAAAGCAGGCATCCTTTTTTTCCAATGTGTGTTCAGAGAAGTGGGAACTGTGTTGCAGTTTTGCCAAGAGGAGAGATAATCATGTAGGTATTCCACATGGCTCCAAACACTGATCTAGGAGTGAGACAACCAGCTGCTGTCCCTTGGGAACTGCTTACAGGGGTTGCACAATACGGAGTTGCTTCTCTGCAGAAATCCTTTGCCTCTTGGTGAGCTTGTGTCTTTTCTGCTTTGCAGCCTTTGCCCAGCCTACAACATCTGTGAGGAGTGTGAAGCAGGAACGTACGCACACGATCCCAACCACGTGCTGCTGAAGCTGCGCAGACCCGTGCTCTGCGTCGCTGACAATTACAGCCTCGCCGAGCTCTCACCTCGCCTGCCGGCCACTCTGGAGCAAGTCAGGTAAATGGTGGCACCTGACAGCACCTGCCAGGATTGTCCTGATAACAAGTGGGAACACCTGTGTTGGAGCTGAGGTTCAGCTTTTATTTTAGTGATAACAAGAAATGGAAGTGGTATTCAGACTTTATTGAGAGTAGTTACATACTTATAAAGGGCCTAAGTCATAAATCTTACAGTGTTTTTAATAACAAAGTAGAAAAGACAGTTTGGTGTCTTAGGTGGGCAGTAAACTTTGAGAACTTGCTTTTTCTTTGAGCACTCTGCGTCTGCCCTTTTTTGTTCTTTCAGAGATCATTCAAGGTAGTTCCACAACCAACTGTGAGGATGTTCTTTTAAAAAAATTTAGTATCCAGTCTGGAAGCATGGGACATTCCTGAAGGGTTCCCTTGAGACTGTGTTGGCTAAAGACAAATTCTGATCAGTTGAATGTAATAAGGTGTCTTAATCACTCTGCAGGCTCCAGAAGCAGATGGACAAAAGATTTTTGAAGGCAGAGAAGCAAAGATTGAGAGCAGAAAAGAAACAGCGAAAAGCAGAGGTCCGAGAGCTCAAAAAGCAGCTGAAATTGCACAGGAAAATTCATCTGTGGAACTCTATCCATGTATTGGAAACGAATGGCTCACCTGCTCTGAAATCTGAGAGTCTCCAGCCTAACACCTTCCTGTAAGGGTTGTTGGTAACTGAGCAGCTGGTGGTTGTGCTGTCTGACCTTTTGTTAGGAGACCAAGTTAAAGTAACAGGAAGAAGGTTATGCAGTTGCTCATTTGAAGTATGATTTGTCATTTGACTGTGTGAGAATTTTGTCTAAATGAGATTTGCAAGGCAGAGTGGTTTTAATTGAGACGAGAGTAGGAGAAAGAAAAAAAAAGTGACTGATGGTTATTACCAGAAACTTAGTAATTTATGTAGATTGAGGAGGGAATCTCTAGGATTATGTATACACATGCATGCACATACAGTGTAAATCAACAGTGTTGCCAGTTTCTAAAAAGTCTGTTTCTTCCTGCTTTATTAAGTGTGTCTGCATAAAGTCCAGTACTTTCTGTATATTTATGTTCGGTGCTTGTTTTTTTTCTTTATTTTTTATGTGTTCTTAAGCTGAGGTTCATTAGACAGCAGCCTTTGCAGGCAACTGCTTTGCATTTCCCATTCCCTTTGAGCTGATGAATGAGCAGTGTAAAACTTGTATAGTTTGTTTCTTTAATTCATCCCTTGCATTTAGGGCATTTAAAAGCCAAATTAACATTAAGCAGCAGCTGAACTTCTTCAGTTTTGGTGTATCTTTTTCTTGTTTCCTGTCTCCAATCCCAGGAATCCTAATCAACCCTTCCAAGCAATTGTCCCAACACTAAGTGCAGTATTTGTGGATGAGAATTTGCCTGATGGTACTCACTTGAAACCAGGAACCAAGTTTATCAAACACTGGCGAATGAAGAATACTGGCAATGTGGAGTGGAGCTCAGACACAAAGGTATCTTGCCTTTGCTCTTACTTCTACATGCTAAAATCATTCTGGAAGACAACATTTGTATGTGAATTCTCTGTTAGGACCTGTTAAAGATTCCCTTTGGCCTCTTGATTCACAGCTGGGAATTCTGGGGCAATAAACTGTCTAGGTGCTCTTTACAGGTGTAGATTATAGGAAGAAAGCAATTCAGAGCATCATCACTGAACACGTTTCCCATGTTATAATGGCACAGTTTGACCCTGTTTACAACTGGTCTGTTGCTTTTCTGACCTCCAAACCCCTTTGTTCAGCGAGTGGCTGCATTCATGTTGGAAGATGGGGGTATCTTTGTGTTGGTAGTGACTAATGGGAGGATGTGTGCTGGGAGCCAGCCTGCTGTCCACAGGGCCTTTTGGCAGAGGAGCTCTGCTTCCTGCTGCCCACACTCTGCAGAGAAGCTTGTGGAGTGAACTTTTGGCTTTTTCTGTTGTACGTTTCAGTTGAAACTCATGTGGGGAAATCTGACCTTGGCATCTGCTGAGAAGAAAGACGTGTTAGTGCCATCCCTTCCATCCGGACAAGTCGGAACTGTTTCAGTTGAGTTTGTAGCTCCCAACATAGAAGGAACTTACACTTCCCACTGGAGGCTGTCACACAAAGGGGAACAGTTTGGGCCGAGGATCTGGTGCAGTATTGTTGTGGATCCCTCTCCAGCTGCTGACTATGTAGAAAGTGACTGGAAGGATTCTAACTCCTGTCAGAAGGATAAAGCTTCCAGAACCAAACAGGCAAGTGGCTCACCTGGTATTTGGGGCAGTTCTGAATTGCCCAGGAGGAGCATTTAAAAATTGTGTATTAAATAATTGTATATTATTTGGCAGTATTTCTAGTTAACTATTCAAGGAGATTCTTTTATCTGTTTGCTTCTAAATTTTATTTTAATAGGCTAGAAACACAACATATAACACATTTATAAGTTCTGATGTAGTTGTTCTTTTTGACAGGCATGAGATTGGTTACCAGTGTGTTGCAGCTGTTTGTGTACGTCTTTAATTGAACTGAAACACTGCAGGATTTATCTTTGTTAGGTCTTGAGTTGGTTTAAATCTCTTTCAAATTACTTGTGTGTTTACACAAAAATCATGCTTTAGATTTCATATGCTGTTTTATTTACTGTGGCTAAGGGGCTTCTGGGACACTTTGTTTTTGCAGGATGCTCCTGTAAAGACAGAAGCAGGTGCTCAGCTGATGGGTGAAATCACGGAGCAGGCTGAAGTATCTCTGCCAACTATTCCTTTAAAGATCAAAAATCTGCCAAGTGAGAGAGAATTTTATATCCCATCTGTCGACCTCCTCACTGCACAGGTAAAGTGCTAAAATTCAGGTAGATATGAAGCAAACCACCTTGGGCACACAGACATCTGTAAGAATAAAGCTTCTGAGCTCTAAAAATGGCCACTCTATTTTCAGAAAGCGTATCTTGCATTTTATACAGCAGAGCTGTTTTCTTGAACGGGTATCAGGGACTGTCATTATGCGGAAGGTATGTGCAGGACAGATTAAGACTCAAGAAAGAGTCAGCATTGAGTCTTTCTCTGGCCCCTAACGAGGGAGTTCTTGGCTCTGTCTCTCGCTGCCCTGATTTGTGCACCGTTTTCAATGATGTCAATATATGTTGTGGGAAAACTGCCCCCTCAGGTCGTGTTGAGGAACAAAGTGTTATTTGTGCATCAGTGGGATCTGTGCTGCCAAGTACAGATCTGATTCCGTTTCAGAGTTTGCTCATGGAAACTCTGTGGTGTTTCTTCCCTGTAGGATTTGCTGTCCTTTGAGCTGCTGGACATTAATATTGTGCAGGAGCTGGAGCGAGTGCCACACAATACTCCTGTTGGTAAGGCTCCTGTGTTCTGTGTGCTCTCACCAGCACAGACAGCTTTGTATTCTTCAGTCTTGGCTTCTTTTCACCTTCATATCCCCAAAGATCATAACATTCCAGATGTTGAGGAATGCTGCCATTTTCTGTGCGCAGCCAGTGGCAGTGTAATGCAAAGCTAGTTGTTTATTCCACCAGATTATCTTGCAAAATAACTTCCTTCACTCTTGAAAGAATGTCCCTTAAAAAAGAATAACTTTTTAAAATGTTACCTCCTGGAGGCTCCTCCTTTAGTGCCAATTATCTTTGCTCCCTGTGTTTTCCAGACATGACTCCATGCATGTCCCCTTTGCCACGTGACAGCCCCTTGCTGGAGAAACCTGGCTTAGGTCAGATAGAGGAGGAGAACGAGGGGAGCGGATTTAAACTAGTGCCTGGTAAGCAGCAGCTCTGAGGAGCTTGGGGGTGAAGGGAGGATATTGTCACTTCTGTGTAGTCAGTAAACCTGATGGCTATAAGGAATTCTACCTATTGTCTTCCCCTTCCTTGGGAAAAAAAAATAAAAATATTGTTTGGCTCATAAACCTGTACTCTGACACTACATTAGTGATTGTAGCGGTTGGAGTGTAATATATGTAGATTCAGAAATACAAATCACAGAATCACAGAATGGTTTGGGTTGGAAGGAACCTTAAAGATCATCCAGTCCCTCCCCTGCCATGGCAGGGACACCTCCCACTGTCCCAGGGTGCTCCCAGCCCCGTCCAACCTGGCCTTGGGCACTGCCAGGGATCCAGGGGCAGCCTCAGCTGCTCTGGGCACCCTGTGCCAGGGCCTCAAACCCTCACAGGGAAGAATTTCTGCGTAACATCTAATCTAAGTATACCTCCTCCATCTAAAAGTCACTCCCTGCTGTCCTACTACTGCATGCCCTTGTATAAAGTCCTTTCAAATGCTGCTTTTGGTTTGTCTGACCACTGGAATTGTTGGGAGAATTAGAAATCTGCCCTTTACAGACTAGGTTATACTCAAAACATTCCAGGTGTGGTCCCCGTATTTCTCAATCACTTTCACATTCAACCTGAGCTGAATTCAAAAATATTTCAATTTTTAGAAAGAATTAACACACAGGCAATATAAGCTGTGACTAGTCTAAAAAATTGTCATTATTATAGTTACATTTCCTTGGTGTGGTGGTGAAACCTGTTATGTTTCCCTTTCCAAGGAGTGGCAGAAACCTCCCTTTCTGTGGACTCTTCCGTGGTGAAAGTGAAGGCTGAACATGCACTGAACCAGGAGGAAGGGGAGGAAGATATGAGTGGGACTCAGTTTGTCTGTGAAACTGTAATTCGATCTCTGACCCTGGATGCTGCACCTGACCACAAGCCCCCACAAAAAACCCCCAAAATCCTCCAGAGTAAGTTCTGTCATTAGTTGCCTTCTCTGGCTTGGCTTATTTGCAGTCAGACATGAGACACAAATTGCTCAGCTCAGGTGGTTGGTACCATTTAATTGTTTTTCCTGATTGGTTTTCTTAGACTCTTTACAAACACTACAAGACACCTTCAGTTGCAATATGTTAAACGAAGAATCTCCTATGATAAATAGTAATTCCACTTCCAGAAAGGAAGCAAAGGTTCACCAGTCAGAACCAATGACAGAAAATTCCTGTGGTAAGTAAATTGGGTTTGAATGTAAGATAAATCTGTAAAAAAATCGTGTGTAAAAAGATCTGACGCTGTTCTAGGTAATTGATCTTGATTAGATGAAGGGAATCATTACGTTGTCCTAGCTGTAAGAATCATTACATCAGAAAATTGGTGTCAGTACTCCAACAAGCCCCTAGTTTAACAGCTGTTTTTTAAAGAAGTGAAATAGAGACCAAAAGGTTCCAGTTGGGTATTCAAAGTGCTCATGTGTTATGTATGACTGGTGCCTTCATATTTTGTACATATAGCTTGAAAATTTTCTGACCTGTTTCTAATGTGTGTAATTTGGGAGCGGAAAACCACAGTTCAAGTTCTCCGTGCAGCTCTTACTCCTGTTTTTACTGAAATGTTCATACCAGCAGCTTGTTTGCACTGGCTTAACATTGAGATCGGTTACTCTTTCACACCGCACCCTCCCCACAGTAGGGCACTTTGCACCATTAGTAGCAGCAGCTGAGGTTTACAGTTGTTCTAAATACTCTTCTCTTACAACTGAAACAATTCTCTCTCTGCTGTTGTCTGTACAAAATGGACAAATTCTTCACTTCTTTCCCTACTAGGAGACATTCCACTGTCTGATGAGAACCCGAGCTCCTGTAGAGGCATTGGCAATTGTGACGAAGAGGAGGATGATAAAGATGATGTTCACAGCCAATGCTCCTCTGCCTCATCAGAGGATTATATCATTATCCTTCCCGAGTGCTTTGACACCACTCGGCCGTTGGGCGACTCCATGTACAGCTCTGCTCTTTCTCAGCCTGGGTTAGAAAAGACAGGAGAACCTGAAACAGCAGCAGAGAGCCCAGAAGGGGGAAGCCAGCCACAGACCCCCAGGGTCAGTGACACCGTGACAACTTCCCAAGCACTGGCTGCAGCACCGCCGACCCCAGCGACCGTGGAGACCTCACCCCAGACACAAAGGTACTTTGGGGACGAGAACAGGGTGGTGAGGCTGGTGTTGCTGTAGGGTCTGCAAGGTCTGGTACTCCCCAAACAGGAATTTTAACGAAAGTTTTATGAGGTAAATGTTCTTAAATCCTGCAACTTTAAATAGAGCCTGTACTCACTGATGTAGGTGAGTGCAAGAGAGGGAGAGAAGGGAACATGTGAAGTTTTTCTTTTTTCTGTTGATCTTGACTTATTTATGTGTGTACACGTAGAATAAAAGCAGTAATGTTTTTGCCTTATGTTCTCAGGAATCTTTCACCTCTTCAGAGTCCTATCTTCCAAGAACCAAACACACCAGCCTCAGAGAATCTCTCTTCTGCTCCTCATAATCAAATACAAAGAGAAGGTATTGACAGTATTTAATAGTACCTGTATAAAATTATGCCTAATATTGAATGTGATGTCTCGTTACTCTTGAGGAGAGCAGAAATCTACAAAGTAAAGATTTTAGTTTTTCTCTGGGTGTTCAACTTTTGCTGTATGGATGTTGCAAAGAAGGAAATAATTGGCTTTGTGGATCAGTTGAGAGCATCTATTATTGGAAATGGTAAGAGGATACCTGAAAGTACTTACAGGCATCTGGAAAATTACCTGGCTGTGGAATGAATGAGCTGTGTGTTTAAGCTGCTGTTACAGTCCCTGAGACAGCAGTTCCTCTCCTGTTAAACACCCACTGATGCATCAGTCACACAGTTCTGAAAACCTGACTGCTTTCCCTGCAGTGAGAACCCAGGATACCTGGATACCATAACAAACCTCAGAGTATCACTTTTGTACCGAGACACTTTTATCTGTTAATGGGTGTGGTGCATTTCTCCAGCTTAGCTGTCATTAACTGGACACGCTGGCATTTTTTCTTCCTTTTCCAGAACCCAGTGGTGAAGATGGGCCAGGATCTTCTGGATTCCTCACTAGTAAACAGAAATTCCCAGAATACCCAAGGTAATGAAGCTGAGGCTGTGACTTCACAAACACTATTTAAGCTAAGAACTGCTTAATTAGACACTTAGGAAAGAGCTCTTGCTTACAGGCTTCATGTAGTCATTATTTTGGAGAGAGGCTTCCCATCTCAAAGTAAACATGCTGTGTTTTCATAAGATCATGGTTTCTACTTGGACACAAATCCAAAGGATGCAGAAGTGGCAAGCCAGAATGAATGATGAGCTCAAGTTGAATGCTTCTAAAATTCTGTGGGGTTTTTTCTGGAAAGTCTCAGTATTTTTAAAGTGGGCATTTTACAAGTTAGCTATGAAGTTTTCTTAAAATGCTGAGACTGGAGGAGTAAGTCAAAATGTTGAGCAGAATATTAAGTAACTTAAGGATTCATAGAAACAAATGGAATTTACCCTGCCCTGAACGGATGTGTGTCGGTGCTTTCATGTGGGTGCGTTCTCTCCTAGATGAGAATCCTGAACTCTTTACAAAAGGTCACTTCATGGAAAGCAGACACCCACAATTTAATAGAGGGTGTCAGGGAAAGAGGAATGAGCTTCTTGCATAGCTCAGTTCCCAAACATTGGGTCACAGGCTGTTCTCTCCAACAGTCCAGCGACTTGCATTTCAGTGAAACAAACCCTTGGCTTTAGTGACCCTAAAGCAGCACCTGCTCTCTCCACAGGTACCCTCAAGGAAGCAGCATTGCAGGAGAACTCATGAAAGGAGCTTTGTCAGTTGCTGCTTCTGCCTACAAAGCATTATTTGCTGGGCCACCCATCATTGAGCAGGTAAAGGTCTCTCCTGTGTGCTGTGTGAGTTTTGCAGAATGACGACCTTAAATTTATAGGTGTGTGGCTTGTAAGTGTATCAGTGTTCTGTACTGGACTTCATGTAAGAGTAAAATGTTGAGCTTGATGGCCTCCCTTTGAGGTGTGCTGCTCTCAGCAGCCTGGGGAGTCCCTGCCATAGGGATGGAAGGATCTCTTGCAGGATCCTGTGAGAGTAGCCACTCACCTTTGTAAGGGAGCAGTGAAAGGGGATGTAAATGGCTTAACTGGGGCCAGAAGAGCCTCTGTGCCTCAGTTTGATTCTAGTTTAATGCAGGGCCCCTAGTTCAAATGGCAAAAAACAAATTACCACTTTTAGCTTATCTTACTGTCTTTTGTTTCCTGCAGCCTGCAGCTCCAGAAGAGCAGACTGCCACCCTGCTGTCCAGCCTGTGTGAGATGGGCTTCTGTGACAGGCAGCTGAACCTGCGGCTGCTGAAGAAACACAACAATAACATGATTGAAGTGGTAACTGAATTGCTTCAGATCAGTAACAGAGACTGGTGCAGTAGATGCTAAACCTGCCTGGTGGAGAGAGGAGTAATCTTCATTGAGTAAACTCTAATTAAACAGTGTAAGAGTAGCAGGCTGCTCCTCAGCTGCTCTCTGTTTGGAGGTGTAACTTAAAACTTTGGCTTTTGTTTGAGCACTTGACTTTTTTTTTTTACCCTCATGGAAATGTCAAACAACCCTTGTTGTGGCATCTCTTGAATCGGATACCAGAATTTCAGTTATTATTTGGACCCCCTAGTTAAATGAGCAGTGTTTAAATCTCTGATTTCAGATCAAATCCTTTTAGCAGGGAATCATGTAGAACTAAACTTTGTACCCAGATGAGAACTTTCCATTTTACTGTGTAAACACTTTTTTTTTTTTAGGCAGCTGGAAATTTTTTGTTGGCTTAATTAGCTTTGAATAGGAGCCAGTGTAAAATGCTGCTGTAAAACGTAGTCCTGCTTAATTTACAAGAGATGCCTGAAACTCGTAGTTTCTTTGTTTCTGTGACAAATATAAATCTTACAAATTATTCTACGAAAAAGAAGTTACTCATAGAAGAAAGCCATCTTGAAGCATCGAATGACTTTTGAAAAGTGTGAAAGTGTAACTGCAGTTAAACTGATGAATACCAGCAAAGCTGTTGCTTGTTGTAGCAGAATGAAGCAGAATTACCACCAGCAACTGAACCAGTAATGATAGTGCAAACCAGATCTCTAACAGTAGAACTATAACCTACATAAAATATTTTGTTAAAAACAGAGTGTAAGGGTAGGAAAGGCCTTTCTAGGACTCTTTACAGGTTCTTTGTAAAAATATTAAGAATTTGACCATTACCTTTTTTCACTATAGTGCAAACGTTTTACTCTGTTAATACCACATAAAAAAATTCAAGAATGTGTAGGAACCCAGCCCTGAACTGGAGTACACATTTTGGTAATGTTTAGGAATGGAGAGAATGCTTGAAGCAGGGATCACATAACTTTACATTAGAGTTTGAAAAATGCATTGATTTAAGCACTTTCAAGTGTACAGTTCCCTCCGATGGTTCTGGCTGGTCCTGTGTTCCCATAGCCACGCCTGTAGAATTCATTTTTCTCATAAGATTTTGTTTTAGATGCCCATATTTAATTTGGAAATCTAAGAATTCCCTTCTAAATATGCTGAGAGATTTGATTCTGAAGAATCACGAGAAATGAGCGCCAGACACTGCTGTGCAGTGGGGTGTCCCCAGGTGACTCCTCAGAGTTCAGTCCCTCAGCAGGTGACAGTGTTGGCTACGTTCTTACTTTCAAGTAAACATTTTTCCTTGGTGCAGTAAGAGACCATTGATTCTGAAATATTTTGTGTTACTCCTGCTTCAAACTAGTGTTCTGTTTCGTCACAATAGAGCTGAAGCGGTGTCAGTATTGTGACTGACCAGGTTATCAGTAATTTTTTAAAAGACTTAGTACCCATAGAGCTAAGATACCATTAAAATAGTTCCAGAAAACAAATGTATCATACCACTTTCGTTTTAAACCTATTTTTATAGATTGTGGAAGATATACTCTTAAATGTTTATTTTGAAATACAGTAGAAGTATTTTGCAGTGTTTCCCATCTCTCTGTACACCAGTACAACTGTGTGCTGTGGACCAGTTAAGGATCCTTCTGTAAGTTTCTCCACCTTAACTCGGGTGTGTTGTTTTGAGTATCTTTTGACGAATGGCAACTCTAGAAGGAGGAGGAACAAAGGACAGGGGTGAAATGCAGAAGCTGATGACACTTTGAAGCAGTGTGGTTATTTGCTCGGGTCTGTCCGGCCCAGCAGGACCCATGTTCCCTGTGTGTACCTTTGTACTTGGAATGTTACTGTGTTCTGTAAACGACAAAACTAAAACATTTGAGGAGGAACACGTCATTGCAGATTGAAATGGCAAGCGTGAGATGCTGTTCTCCTTAGGTTACTTTTTACTAGAGTTTAGATGCTGTATGCTCAGGCTTAAGATAGATCTATTTCTGTTGGCTTTGTATATTTTGTTAATGGATGCATGATATAATTTATAATATATTCTATAGAGCAGACGTGATCTCTGTATCTTATTTTGGGTGAGCACAGGCACGTGGGACTGGGGAGGGGGTGTTGGGATTGGATTCCTACCCTTGCTCCTGCCGCAGGCTCTTGACCAACACGGGTGGTGGGCACCACAGCCCCTTGTGCCCCTGCCAGGAGCTCACGGCCTCAGCTACTTCAGCCAGGGCTTCGGCCGTGCCCGGGGCGAGCAGGGGGGTCTGAGGGGACAGTGGGGACAGAAGCAGGGCCGGCACTGAGACTTCTCCGCCCGCAGTGCCCGGGGTGCGCTCCCCACGCCGTTCTGCGCTGTACCCCCTGTGCGGCCCCGCACACAACAGTGCGGGCACCCTCAGCTCACGGTGCTTTGCTGGAGAAGGAACGCACCTTTCCGCTTTCGTGCAGGAAAGCCTTTACACGATTCGTGCAGGCTGGCGGCCCATCGAGCCTCTCTGCCCAGCAAACCCCTCCCGCTGCCCGGGGCCGCCGGGTGTCTCGGCCGTGACCCCGCTCCCCGCCCCGGGCAGGTCCCGCCGGCGTCTGGGCTGTGGCCCGGGGCTCTCTGTCCCGGCANCCCGCCGGTGTCTCGGCCGTGGCCCCGCTTCTCGCCCCGGTCCCGCCGCTGTCTCGGCCCCGCTCCGGGCAGGTCCCGCCGGTGTCTCGGCCCCGCTCCGGGCAGGTCCCGCCGGTGTCTCGGCCCCGCTCCCCGCCCCGGTCCCGCCGGTGTCTCGGCCGTGGCCCCGCTTCTCGCCCCGGTCCCGCCGCTGTCTCGGCCCCGCTCCGGGCAGGTCCCGCCGGTGTCTCGGCCCCGCTCCGGGCAGGTCCCGCCGGTGTCTCGGCTCCGCCCCGCCCCGCTCTCGTCACGGCGCCGCTTCCGCCGCGCCCCGGACGCTCCGTGGCGGCCATGGCGGAGCTGGCGGCGGCCGAGGAGCTCGCCAAGCTCGAGTACCTCTCGCTGGTGTCCAAGGTCTGCACCGAGCTCGACAACCACCTGGGCATCAACGACAAGGACCTGGGTGAGCGGGGCGGCCGCGGCCTTGGGGCTGCTCCGGGCGCTCTCGGGCACGGCGGCCGGGCAGGATCGCGCTCCTGGCCGGGCGGCAGCTTGGGGAGGGCCCTGTAGCCCCTTCCGTGGGGCCGGACGCGTTTTGTGAGGGTGTTTTTCGAATTTAGACGATCAAACACGTTATTTTTCTTCAAAAAACCGTGTCGTGAGCCTGAGGGAAGGCGTCGGTCTGCGCTGCCGGGGTGGGAGCTGAGGAGAGGCTCCCCCGGGCCCGCAGCGGGGCCTGGCTTGGTCCCCGCGCTGCCACAGCAGCTTCTGCCCCACGTGCAGCCCTTATTCTGCTTTTTAGTTACTTGTTTTAATTTACTTTATGCTTTTTCTCACAGCCGAGTTCGTGATAAGCCTTGCCGAGAAAAATACCACGTTTGATACATTTAAAGCAATTCTTCTGAAGAATGGCGCCGAGTTCACGGTAAGTGAGATCTGAACGTTGTTTATGTGTTCTTCTTGTCATGGTGTATTTTATGGAGCTTTCTGTTTTAAAGAGAGAGTTGTGAGGAGCGATTATTGGTTTTCTTCAACTGGAAAACGATGTACTAATTATCTTCTGATATTCCTGTCTCCCCTGCCTCCCCTTCCCTCGTATTCTTTTTAAACTTTAGTAGTCTTTGAAAAGCATCTTCCTGAGGACTCAAACCGCTTATTGTTATGTTGAGCCTGTAATATATAGAAGAAAAAACCTTTCCTGAAGGCAAATGTTGTTATAAGTCTTCTTATGATGGTTATATGCTGTGTTTATTGATTCCTCAGAAATAATTGTAGTTGGATTAAAGAGGTGATTAAAAATGATTAACAGAAAAGTCACTTAGATGAAATTATCGTAATTATTTCCAGGCTCAACTTAAGCCTTTTTAGGATGTACACGAAGTCCAGCGGTAGTTTCTGAAAATCAACCTGCATCTTCAAAATTGAGGTTTTCTTCTCCTGAGAATAAACCCTCACTTGTGCATTCTAATAATGGAAGTGATGTCATTTCTTAAAGTATTTTATTTATTTTTCCAGGATTCCCTCATCAGTAACTTGCTGCGTCTCATACAGACGATGCGGCCTCCACCAAAGCCTTCCACGAGCAAAGGTGCGTGGGGCCAGTGGCTCAGTGTCTGTTGAGATTGATGAAATTACTTGGTTTGTCTTGTGAGGCAAATCTTTTTGCACTGTGCATCCTGCTGTTGTTACTCCGAGTGTGCTGCTCAGAGCATTCAGTCTTTCACATATTCACTAACAATCAGAATTTTGTTTGAAGGAAGGTAGCACAGTATTCCGTGAATTGAGTTTCTGTAAAAGCTGTATCAACCTTTGCATTCAGATGAAAATTAAACTTTATATTCAGTTATAGAAAAATCAAGAGTGGATTGTTGTAGCACTTCTAAGTTTTGTGTTTCATTGTGCTTTTTTTTTTTTTTTTTTTTTTTTTTTTTTTTTTTTTTTTTAATCTCAGAGGCTGTTGTCAAACCCAAATCAGAGAAAGAAAAGTTGAGGGAATTGTATCCAGCCCTTTGCAGGCCAGACAATCCCAACATCAGGGTAAGGTGGTCATTTCAGATTTCTTTTGTGACTGTGTGAAAACTTCTTTTTTCCCAAATAGTTTCAGCTTTTTTTCTCTATGTAATGCATGAATAAATGTGAACTATAGGAGATGAAACGTGGAAGAGGCAGAAGGCTGGTGTTACTGCACATCGGTGCAAAGAGTGGCTGTTAGCAGTTGCCATGTTGATATTGTTTTGCAGAATGCGTGGAAGATGAGACTCTTGTGACATTAAATTTGTAGCCTGGCCTTTCTTACATAATGTTCAAAGTAACGATGCATTGCAAACTAATTAAAAATTTTGCATATTCAGATGCTGTGAGGCACTTGCATTTTGTATTTCTGTAATAATTTGGGGCATTGAGATGGAACTTTTATTTTGTGTAAAAGCAGAATTGTCTTAATATTGCGGCCCAATAGGGAGAGAGCTTTATTACATTTTTATGTATAAGATATTGAATCTGATCTTTATTTATCTTGCATTCTTTCCAAATAGATACACGTATGATGATCATTCTGTAGGTTGATTGTTTGTGACAGGCTTTTTATCAGCCCTTTGCAGAGCAGTTTTCTGTTCTTGCAGAATATGCTGGATGAAGATGATGTGAAGGTGGCAGCCGATGCCCTGAAAGAGCTTGAGGCTCTGATGCCCAGTGCAGACAGGCAGGGCAAGCAGAGGGGCAGCGACCATCGGTAGGTGCCTGGCGTGGCTGGGGGAAGGTCCTGGCTGCTCTCATTGCCTGAGGTGGGAATCACTGCAGAGCTGGAATGTTTGTTTGCCAGGGCGAAGAAAAGGAAGAGGAGCCGGAGTCGCAGCAGGGACAGGAAGCGAAGGCACAGGTCCCGCTCCAGGTCTCGTTCCAGGACATGGGATAAGAGCAGAGGGAAATCCAGATACCGGTCAAGGAGCAGAAGTTGGAGTCCCAGCAAGGACCGCAAGGAGCGAGAAAAGTACTTTGAAAGGAGCCACGAGAGGTGGAGGGACAAGCACGTAGACCGCCCGCCGGCCGAGGAGCCGTCCATCGGGGACATTTACAACGGCAAAGTCACCAGCATCATGCAGTTCGGGTGCTTCGTGCAGCTGGAAGGACTCAGGTGGGCACCTTGTGGCATCCACAACAGATCTGTTATTATTGCAGCTCAGTTCTCTTTTCTGCTCGTACCTTCAAGATGTTAATGAGCCTACCAGAAGGTGTGCTGGACTGTTTCAGAAAAATAAATTTGATAGTGGAGAATTATAAAATTCTCGTTACAAAAACCAGTTTGTGAATGTACACAAACAACCAGCTGACACTAAAATATTTTAATCTAGATTCTGAGGGATCTGAAGGACTGTCAGTGTAATATTTCTCTTGTACCCCTCTCTTTCACCCCCAGGAAACGCTGGGAGGGCTTGGTCCACATCTCGGAGCTGCGAAGAGAAGGACGGGTTGCCAATGTTGCTGATGTTGTGAGCAAAGGACAAAGGGTGAAAGTCAAAGTGTTATCCTTTACTGGATCCAAAACCAGCCTGAGCATGAAGGTACAGAGGTGCTAAAATTCTTAAAATTATGCCTCTTTTTGCTAATTTTTGCTCTTTTTGGTGGAAACTAATACGTAACCATTCAAATGGGAGTTAAAACCAAGTTATTTTTCTGTAATTAAGTGGCCTATTACTTTTTACTCGTTTTCTCTAGGTTCTTAGTTTTGATGTACCGTTGCTAAGAATTCCTTGGCTTGACATTATAGCAAAGAGGCAAGGCAAACCTCAAGCTGTTGCTCTCTTCCTTTTTCAGTAGGACAGAAACTTCTAATTTTAAACGAAATCACTGCTGTTGCCAAGACAGAGTGGAGCATTCCAGCCTGAGGATGTTCTTACCTGGCAGTGCCAGCTGAAAAAGATAAAAAGCCTAGAAAACCCGGCATTTTGTGTGAATGGGCTGTTACTGGCATTAGAAAGCACCAGAGTTAATAGATAAGGAGAAGTGTAGAGCTGATCGATCAATCAATCAATCTATTGCAGGATGTTGATCAAGACACTGGGGAAGACTTGAACCCGAACCGGAGAAGGAACCTGGTTGGAGAAACCAATGAGGAAACCTCGATGAGAAACCCAGACAGACCCAGTCACCTGTCCCTGGTGAGCGCCCCCGAGGTGGAGGACGACAGCCTGGAACGGAAACGCCTCACCCGGATTTCAGACCCGGAGAAATGGGAAATAAAACAGGTGTGTGGTGCGTTCAGGGAAAGAGTGAAGTTGCCAGGGAGGTTCATGAACTGGAGCACAGCTCCTGGATTCATTGATTGTGTCACTTACTCCTCAACTCCGAATTGCTGGCTTCTGAGTTGGGACTATTTTGGTGCAATTTGGAATAACAGAAGGACTGTGTGGCCAGAGGCTGGATGAGCTGGGGACAGGTGTGCCATAGGACCATTCCTTAGTTCCTGTTTTGCAGGAATGGTGTTAGAACTGAGTCACAGGCACGAGTTGTGTTTGTTCACGGGGACATACTCAAGTTGTACTCATTCTCTTCCCAGATGATTGCAGCTAATGTGCTTTCCAAGGAAGAGTTTCCTGACTTTGATGAGGAGACTGGGATTCTTCCTAAGGTCGATGATGAAGAAGGTAGTATTTCCCAGTAGTCTTATTGTTGTAAATTCCTTGTCTTTCTGGGTTTGATTTAAAAAGATATTGATGATATAAGTAACCATAAATCATCTCACAATTTGCTGTCCTTTGGAGCTAGGGTTCCTCTGGCTGCATTATCAGTGGCGTTTGGATGTGCTCTGTGTGCATTTTTATTTGCAGTGTTTTCACTTTTAAAACTCTTAAGTACCTCATAATCAGGAATACACAGGAAGCATTGTTTGAAGGGGCACTTTTATGTACCCTAAAGATGTTTAACTTTTCTGTAACAATTGTGTCTCGTGGATTTTAGATGAGGATCTTGAGATTGAGCTCGTTGAGGAAGAGCCACCATTTCTTCGAGGTCACACTAAACAGAGCATGGATATGAGTCCCATCAAAATAGTAAAGGTAAGAGATTTCCAGGGCCAAAACCAACGTAGTTGATTTAATTAAATAAATATTTGGGAATTTAACAATGAGCTTCTCACCTGCACATTACTGAGAGCCCTGAAAAACATAACCAATGAACTGAAGCTCCTTCTTAATGAAGCTGAGTTCCACTGAGTTAACTGGTGACAGCGAAGTGGAATAATGGGACTGAAATTTAAAACATACTCTTTCTGTTCTGCTTGTTTTCTTTTGAAAGTAGAAGGTCGTAGAGGAATACTTCTCATTGGTTGTGCCCATAACCCTTCTGAGTGGGCAGTGTAAGGGTGCTCCACATGAGTTTTGACTGTGAAAGTTCATGAGGCTGGCCTGATGGAATATCCTGGAAATCTAATAAACAAAATTTAGCATTTTTTAAAGTATCCTCAGAAGATGCTTCTAAAGGACAGTGACAACAGAAAGATCACTGAAGGAATGGTAGTGCTTGAGTCTTTTCTTCTTGCTTTCCAGAATCCAGATGGCTCCTTGTCCCAGGCTGCAATGATGCAGAGTGCTTTAGCTAAAGAGAGGCGAGAACTTAAACAGGCCCAGAGAGAAGCAGAGATGGATTCTATCCCCATGGGCCTCAACACACACTGGGTGGATCCTCTCCCTGATGGTATGTCTGAAAACTCTGCCTTTTTTGTGCTAGTTGAGCAACCCAGGAGAAACTCAGCCCTGACACTGTGTTTGTCTGGCACACTTTAAAAGTGAGTCAAAGGAGAAATGCTTTTCCACTGAAATGGAAACAGGAATGTCAAGGGAAGTGTGCAGGTGTATCCTGTAATAGTGGGGGTATAGATGCAGGAACTTAAAAAACATTTAAACACCAGAATAGAAGGCCTGGATGGTGGAGCAGTTGGAGCAGGACCATCAGGGTCTGTGCTGATGTAATGATGAAATTGTTTCTTTTCTAGTGGATGGAAGACAAATAGCTGCAAACATGCGAGGTATTGGGATGATGCCCAATGATATCCCGGAGTGGAAGAAACATGCATTTGGTGGCAACAAAGCTTCTTATGGTAAGAAGACCCAGCTTTCCATCATTGAACAGAGAGAAAGTCTCCCAATCTTCAGACTGAAGGAGCAGCTGATACAAGTAAGACTCTTGAAAAGACATTCTGGTTTGAGCAAGCAGTAATTTAAAATAAATAGTCTTGGATTGGCTTTTTGACAGGTGAATAGCCAGCTGATAATTTTAAATGCAGAACTTCAGTTCACAATATGTATTTTGAAGTATTATATATATATATCTGTATAATCTAGTAAAGTTCCAGATATTTATTGATCTAAGTAAAAATTGATCCTAGGATCATGTGGGCAAGGGATAAGTCAGCTGAGCAGTTAAACAGATTGTTGACTTGATCAGTAGGAATACTTAAATGATTTTTGGTCTGGGTCAACTGAAGCAAAAGCAATAGGTGCTCAGTCTAGTCCTGGCTAGAGCATGCTGATTTTGTTTGGTTTGTTTTGATTTTTTAAGAATTTTGACAAATGTGTGTTTTCTGACCTTTTCTAGGCTGTGCATGACAACCAGATTCTGATTGTTATCGGAGAGACAGGATCTGGGAAAACAACCCAGATTACCCAGTACCTGGCTGAGGCAGGATACACCTCGAGAGGGAAGATTGGATGTACTCAGCCTCGCAGAGTGGCTGCAATGTCTGTTGCCAAGAGGGTGTCAGAGGAATTCGGTTGCTGCTTGGGACAAGAGGTGAATTCCATGTTGAAGAACATGCCAAAATAAGCATGAGGAGAAGTAGGAAAAATCTGGAGCTCGTTCTCTTGTGTGTCCACATGTCTGTTCCCTCGTGGGCTGTAAAATGAGTTTGTGGAATAATCAAACTTGGAGCTAATGAGGCTGATAATTGTGTAACTTCCGTGTTTGTGCAACTCCTCCTGGCAGGTTGGCTACACCATTCGGTTTGAAGACTGCACCAGCCCTGAGACTGTCATCAAATACATGACAGATGGGATGTTGCTGAGAGAGTGCCTGATCGACCCAGACCTGACCCAGTACGCCATCATCATGCTGGATGAGGCCCACGAGAGGACCATACATACAGATGTGCTCTTTGGGCTCCTGAAGAAGGTAATGCAGCATTGGAGTTTGACTGTTCTGCCTGGGTAGGAGAGCACAGGCAAAGGTGAGGTCGCACCAGTCAGGCTCGTACATGTGCTTCGAGAGTCTCTTCTGAAGCAGAGCAAATGCTCTCAAGGGTTTGTGGTCTGAATCTTGGTGAGGTGAGCCTCTGTGTGAAGGCAGAGCAAGCAAGATGCAGCAGAAACAGTGAGAATTGGCCATCCTGGATGTTCATAGTGGTGGATGGCAGGGGAGTGTTCTTGCTTTGCTTGTCCTTCTCTGCCAAAAACTGTCTTGTGAAAATGTTTGTAAGGGAGGCTTCAAGTGGCACCTCAGTGGTCAATTCTCTGAAATTCTGGGTGCTGGGGTGAGCCGCCCCTCTACTCAGACATTAAAACACCTCGCATTAGTGGTTGTATTTGTGTGATTTCAGTCGAGTGCCATGTGTTGATTATGTGAGGTAATAAATAACCTGAGGACTTTGCTCTCCTGCAGACGGTGCAGAAACGGCAGGACATGAAGCTGATCGTGACCTCAGCAACGCTGGATGCTGTGAAATTCTCCCAGTATTTCTATGAAGCACCAATCTTCACCATTCCTGGCAGAACCTACCCAGTAGAAATTCTGTACACAAAGGAGCCAGAGACAGATTATCTGGATGCCAGTCTGATTACAGTAATGCAGATCCACTTAACAGAGCCGCCAGGTGGGTAGAGGATGGTCTTGGGTTAGTGGTGATTTAAGGACCTCTGAGCAAGGTCTTTCTCTAAGTCATGGGTCGTGTTAGTAACGTGAGCAAAATGCTGTCAGGACTGTTCTTTCTTGTTTGCAAATACAGTAACTAAAATGCTGAAAAGTTGAGTGAAAGACTGAAGTGTGTTGCCTCTGGCTAAGAGTTGCTTCTCAGGGGCTACCAAAAATTTGGGATCCTGATCAATGGAAAAGTTGAGGAATGGAAATATGGTAATGCAGGAGTTGTACTGAGCAGAATTGATTCTGTGGATGTTTTGATTTACTTCCTGTGTAGGTGATATTTTGGTCTTTCTAACTGGCCAGGAAGAGATTGACACTGCCTGTGAAATCCTCTATGAAAGGATGAAATCTCTAGGACCTGATGTTCCCGAGTTAATTATCCTACCAGTGTATTCAGCTTTACCCAGTGAAATGCAGACCAGGATCTTTGACCCAGCCCCACCAGGGAGCAGAAAGGTAATTTCCCCTGTGCGCCTTCATCTTCTGCTGATACATTTTAATAGTGGGGTGTATGACACTGCTGAAAGGATACAGTTTTTGGAGAAAAGATTTACAGCTGAGAGCATGTTTTTGGTTGTATACATATCAAGTTACCTAAGCCTTTGAAAACATGTGTAAAAACATCTGGTGTGGCAAACCTCTGTGTGGAGTGTTCTTGGTGTGTTACTTAATGCTGTCTTTAAAGGATATTAACTTTAGCTAATCTAAAAATAAAAAATCTTAATGCAGTGTCTGTTGGATGGAGGTAAATTTCCTACCAAGCAACTAGTGAATACCTGGAGATACATTCTCAGGAAGATTATTCTCTAAATGCTGGCTGTGTGTGAGTGATAGGTAAAAAATCTCCCTGAAGTTAGTGCAGTCTGTATTCTCTTTCTTTTAATTGTGGATTTTACCATGCTCTTTTCTGGTTTTGCCCAAACTTTAAACAGAGGTAGATACTTAAAACCTGTCCATCTTTGCAGATAACATCTCCTTCTGTTCTCTGTGAACACACTTCTCCTTTCACCGTTAGTGACAGTGGTTGCATTTATAACAAACTCATATTATATGGATGAAGTTGCGTGGTGGGGTTGGCTTGGCAGCCCGGCACAGAACTAGTGACAGAACTGACTCAGACTGTGATTTGCAGGTTGTCATTGCCACGAACATCGCTGAGACATCTTTGACTATCGATGGAATCTATTACGTGGTCGATCCTGGCTTTGTGAAGCAGAAAGTTTATAACTCCAAGACTGGAATTGACCAGCTGGTGGTGACACCGATTTCACAGGTAGACATTCTGTGTTTGGCTCTCCCCATGGGTGTTGTGTATTTTGCCAGTGTGGCATCCAAGGACATGTGAGCAAAATGAGGCAGTGATAAACCACATTTTTGATAGCTCCATGAGGCTGTACTGTGGATGTCCCTGCACTGCACGGACACAAACACACGTAGCTGACCAGGCCGAGGAGCTAAAAAAGGAGAGTTAAATGAGAGAGCTAAAATGAGAGGCCAAAGAGAGAGGGCAAAAAGAGAGAGGGCAGAACCCTCTGACCTTTATTTATATGTTCTTAGAAATTACCTTGGATTGGAGATAGAAATTACCACCTCTCAATCACACTGGTCAAAGACAAATGCATCACATGTCTCCGCCTAGGAGAATGGAATGAAAACAACAAGGACAGTTAACAAAACCATGAATAGTTAGCAAAAACATGGCCATGTTTACAACAGCATGCGGGAGAAAGTACTACAGCAAAGAGAAACATTGAAAAACTGCAAAACTCAGGACAACACTGTGCCTACGGAATACACACTTTCCTGCGTTGTATTGAAAATCTTCCTATCAGTACAAGTAAAATTGTGGATAATCATTTTATTTTACTTGCTTTCACCTGTTTGTACATGCTCACTGAGATGCTTTGTTACCTTTAGGCTCAAGCCAAGCAGCGTGCAGGAAGGGCTGGGAGAACGGGCCCGGGGAAGTGCTACAGGTTGTACACAGAGCGTGCCTATCGAGATGAGATGCTGACCACCAACGTGCCTGAAATCCAGAGAACAAACTTGGCCAGTACAGTGCTTTCCCTGAAGGTAGGTGTTTCACCAGCTGTAGCAAGCCAGCATGATGTGTTTCAATAAATGAATCTCTGCCCTTGAGTCTCAGGAAGTGCTGCTGTGATTTCAGATCCTTCTAGTGCACAGAGGTATTTTGCAAGGGAGACTTCAGCAAAAGCAATTCTCAGGCACTGGGCTTGCTCCTGTCTTTTTCTATTGAGTGTTATTTTGTTGGATATCCAGGTAAATTATGAGTTTCAGCTGCACAGAACAGTTAGTTGCAGGAGGCAGGAGGAACAGACATCTCCAGAGCAGTAACATTTCCTACGTAGGGTACATTTATGTTGGTAACAGATGAGACACACGGTTCTAGAGTGGGTTTGGAGCTGCAAACTCGGGCATATCTGAGTGTGTACCATCCCTCTGGGTTGTTGTCCTCCTTCTCAGTGTTTTAACTTGGCTTTTCTCCCACCCCTCCCAGGCTATGGGCATCAACGATCTGCTGTCCTTTGACTTCATGGACGCTCCCCCCATGGAAACTCTGATAACTGCCATGGAGCAGCTCTACACCCTGGGAGCTCTGGATGATGAGGGGCTGCTCACTCGACTTGGGCGCAGGGTAGGCAAAATAAAACACCTTTTACCACTGCCTGGGCTGCCAAAATTTAGGGGAGGACACGAGAGCAGTTGTAGCAGTCCTTGCCCAGCCTTGTTGCTTTCCTTTTGCTGTTACTCTCTTGTGTTGTAGTAGTAGCTTTGCATTTATCACAGTTGCATAACTTCTGCTTTTTAAGGAGCAATTACTGTTTCTTCTTATTCATAAGTTTATGTTTATTAATATCTAAAAATTTCCTGTAAGTATTGGGATATTCTCGTGATAGTAAATACAGACAAAAAATCTGCTTCACCTTGAGTGAAGTTAATTTGGGTCGAGCACACCTCTTTGGAAAGTAAATAGAAAGGGCATTGCCTTCTTTTGCACCGAGAACTCAGGGTTTTTCACTGAATGCCCTGACACGTTTCTTGCAGATGGCAGAATTCCCCTTGGAGCCCATGCTGTGCAAGATGCTGATCATGTCCGTACACCTGGGGTGCAGCGAGGAAATGCTGACGATCGTGTCCATGCTGTCTGTGCAGAACGTGTTCTACAGGCCGAAGGTGAGGAGCTGAGCCGAGGGGCAGCAGTGTTACAGCCTGCCTGGGCTTGGTGTGAATGCCTCAGGGGGGTTAAGAGTGGGCATATTTGCCAAAAGAAACCTGTAATTTGGTCAGACCATGTGCTTTTGCATCATCTGATTTGCTTGTGCTTTACCTCTCTGATGATCCTTTTCGTTTAAGGGCCTGGAGCTGTGCTCTCGGTAGTTTCTTAGCAGATGGGAAGGTTGAAGTGAAAAGTCTTACAGTCAATCTTGCATTTCCCAAAAACACATAACAGCCTCAACCAAGTCAGTCCCAGCTCTGAGTTCAGATTGCCTTTGCATTTTCAGACACGCAGGAAGTATTTCTTCATGGCACCTCCGTCCTGTGCTGCTTTCTTTTAAGTCATAAGCAGCAGACTCTGCTGTGGTGGGATCAGCTTTGGCTTGGATCCATTGCTTCTGCAGCATAGTCTGTTAACTTCAGTTTTGATCTGTGTAGCTGCAGCATTTGATTAATGTTTTACGTGCGGATGGGAGAAGTGGGGAGAGGTGTGTGGATCACCAGGCTCAAACCTACTGTGCTTCAGCACATTTCTGGCTGAGTAACTGAAGTTATTTCTGGAGCAGTAGGAAAACCAGCTGATTCAGTGTGTGCCTGTGCTTCCTGCAGTGTAAATGACCCATTTGGATGTGTTCTTTCAAAACCAGGGGCTGAAACTGAAAAAAACATTTTGTGTTGTCTTGATCTTGTATCTCCTGTTTCATGATAGGTTTAAAACGTCATGGTATGAATGACAAGGAGTCTCTGTCATTCATATTGTCCAGAGATTCCTCTGTGATGTGGATATCTGACTGATGTGTGCTTTATGTGTTAGGATAAACAAGCACTTGCTGATCAAAAGAAAGCCAAGTTCCATCAAACAGAAGGTGACCACCTCACCCTGCTGGCTGTGTACAACTCCTGGAAGAATAACAAGTTCTCAAATCCCTGGTGCTATGAAAATTTCATCCAGGCCCGATCCTTGCGCCGGGCACAGGACATCCGCAAGCAGATGTTGGGCATCATGGACAGGTGAGCAGGGCAAGGAGGACAAGCACTGACTTTGTTTCTTATTTCTTACATCGTAATGATGCCTCAGAGTGGTTACCTAGAACAGAGGCCAGACAAGATTAAGAGAATAAAATGGGGATTTATTGCAGGGCCTTCAATAGGGACACCTCGGGCAGTCAGAGCCTCTCCAGGAGTGGCTACACCCAAGGGGTCACAAGTTTTCTACACTTTTATAAGTTTTGATCAATTTACATATCAGGGTTAATCTTCCAATTTCAGCTTCAGGTAATGATGTAATTTACCCCAAGTTCGTCCCCCCTTTTAGAGGTTTAGTTTCCGTATTTCAGGGCCTGGAACAACGAAGTGTCCTTGAGTGCAGGCCTGGAGAGGATTTGTTGTGTCTGAGCAGGATGGGAGAGCAGGAGCTCACAGACTGTATGGAGTTTTAGAGTTACACACTAAAGCAGTGCAGGAGCTGAAAAATATGAAAGCTAAATCCTAAGGCATCATAATAGCTAAAGAAAGTTTGCTAAACTGATCTTGGTAGCTGCATCCGAATCTGGAGAGCTCTAACCCTTTTCTCTCTGTCTCGTGTCTGGCAGGCATAAGCTGGATGTGGTGTCCTGTGGGAAGGCAACCGTTCGGGTCCAGAAGGCCATTTGCAGCGGCTTCTTCCGGAACGCAGCCAAGAAGGATCCCCAGGAGGGTTATCGGACACTCATTGACCAGCAAGTAGTCTACATCCACCCTTCCAGCGCTCTCTTCAACAGGCAGCCGGAGTGGTAAGGAAGGCAACAGCCTGGAATTTCCTGTTTCTCTTCAGACTTTATAGCAGAGGAAGTCATGTGTGCTGTTTGTGGAGCACAGATCTGAGCAGGGGCTGCTGATTTCTTAGCAATGAGCAGAGTCAGAAAAGTTTCAAGTCTACTTTTGTCTCTTTCTGTGGCTAAACTTAGTGCCTGTGCAGAGATGAGACTGACTTTTGGAGCCAGGGCCAGGCCTGAAGTTGCAGTTGTGTGTTTCTTTATGGTGGAAGTGAGTTTGAAACACTGAGTGCTGAAGAGGGAGAGAGGATTGTTTTAATTGGAATGAAGGAATTTTGTGCTGGGGGGAAAAATAGGGATAGCTCTTCTGAATGGTTCTTCTGGAGCCCGCACTGGAGCTTTAAAGGGAGCCTTATGCTGAAGGAGATGAGGAGCAAACTTAGCTGCTCCACCCTTGTCTTGTTTCCTGTGTGGAAAGGCTGATTCCAGAGCTCTGTCCCTCTCCGCAGGGTGGTGTATCACGAGCTGGTGCTGACCACCAAGGAGTACATGCGTGAGGTGACAACCATCGATCCCCGCTGGCTGGTGGAGTTTGCACCAGCGTTCTTCAAGGTTTCCGACCCGACCAAGCTGAGCAAGCAGAAGAAGCAGCAGCGCCTGGAGCCGCTCTACAACCGCTACGAGGAGCCCAACGCCTGGCGAATCTCACGCGCCTTCCGGCGGCGATGAGCTCGGCGCCCTCTGGGCTCTGCCTGCTTTGGTGTTTGTGGGACTGGGACTTTTGCACTGTTGCCAGTGTCCTGGGGGACACACATTGCCACGAAGCTCACCTGTGCAGTGAACAGGTACCAGCCCTGGCAGAACAGAGGCTCGCAGGGCACCCCAGCTGTGGTGCAGCTGTGCTGCGGCTCCCCAGGCCGCTGCAGCCTCTCAGAAGTGGGTCTTGGAGCACTTTAGTGATTCCCCTTTCAAGAGACAAAATCTAAGATTCAGAAGTCCGGGTACTGAGCTGAACAACACAAAAAAATGGTGATTTAAAACTGGTTGTTCACCAGCCAGTGTTTTGAGTGACCAGACACACAGAAGCTGGAATAGTTTGTGTCTTTACCCTGCTAAAGGGGATTTATTTCTACTTACACTCTTGGACAGTGACTGCTTCTTGGGAGCAGCCTGTTCTCTGTTTTACCAAGTTTACACATTTTCCCATTCAGTGTAACTGTTTGTCTTTTATTGAAGCCATCTGTGGGGAGATATTTAGTATCTCTGGCTTTGGGATACGGCAGGAAAAATTCTTGAAACCCAGCTAGAATGTCAGTTCTATTTGGCACGGGTCAGACTGCAAGCCTTACCCTTCATCCCCAGCTCCTGGGTGCTGAAGGTGAGTTTATCAACCGGGAATTACCACATCCCCTCTGCAGCGCAGTTCCATCTGCAAATCTGAGTGCTTACAGATGTTCTATAAAATGTGACGTGCTTTATTTTCACTTAGAATGTTTGGTGACATCACAGCTGTTGGGTTTTTGTAATAGAATGAGCTCTTACGGCTAAAATGTCTGTAAAAATTGTGTAATAGTTTCTTGTTTAATAAGAAGTTGACTGCCCACTGTGTGCTATGTCATGCCCAAGCTATCTGTAAAATATTTTTTATGTTGCTAACAGATGAAACTTCTTTGACTCCATAGCTGCAGAAACCTTATTTGTTTTGTGGTGGTGGCTGGGTCCTGGCAGGGTGCTGGCTCTGCACTGGGGCAGCGTCCCCTGCTCCTCCTCGTGCTCCTCCTCGCTGCAGGCTCTGCCCTGGCCCTGCTCAGCTCAGGGCTGGCACAGCTCACTCCCAGCAGGCACCCAGGCAGTGCCGCTGCATGAGACAGAGCTGAAATTCAGCGAAAACCATTAAAACCAGGGAGCCTGGCTCAGCGGCCAGCGTCCTGTGAGCAGGTGGGTGTTCCCCTGATGCCAGATGCAGCTGGAGGTCCCTGACTGAGCTGGGATCTTTCAGGCCTGGTTGTGAGTGTGTCAAGGAAGCAAAGTGCTCATTTCTTGAACTCCATCAAGATTCACGAGTAAACACACATCCCTGCTCCCTCGGCATCAGCTCCCCCAGCTGTGAGCTGGTGCCAAGGAGATGAGCAAAGCTCAGGAGGTAAAGGAGGACCAGTCAGGGAATCAGTGGAGTTGCACTGGCCGAAGACAGACCAATTTATTAATTATAGGATTTTTACACTCATAAATAGTAAAGGCAGCTTATACCAAAGGAAGGGTCCCTTCCACCCTCACTTCTGGGACACCACAGGATCTGTGCTGGCCAGGTGGGTGCAGGGCAAGGCAGGAGGGGCAGGAACTGGCAGAGCACCACGTCTCTGCCCTGGGCCTGCAAAGGCATCAGCAGAGCTGACTGCTCCGAGTATCTGCCTCTCCTCAGGCGGGGAATGCTGCCTTTCCTGGCTCTTGCACTCCGGGACGAGGCTGGGAGGGTTGGCATTAGCCATGCAGGGGAGTCATCAGGGGAAATCAGGCTTTCAATCAATATACAGAATTTTCTCTACAGGCTACCATGCTGGCAGGATTAGCAATGCTCTGTTCAGCAGCTGAAACATCACTCTGAAGCAGTGGAAACAGACATTTTCTGTTTGGCTACACTGCTCCGTGTCTAACTGGGAATGTGGTGAAGCTGCTAATCAAAAAATTAAACACCTCTTTATGAGGATGTGGTGCCCATTATAAATGTTCACTGCTGTGGAAAACCTGCCAGTTTAGTTAAGCTGCATGTGCTGCATTGGACTGCAGAGAGAGCTGCCTTTTCAACACATCAGCATTCCCCTCAAACATGCAAACAGCTGTGGAGTTTAAGTCTGAATTCCTATATTAAGATCTATGTATGGTTTAGGTTACTTCGTATAGCATTTTTGAATCACATCTCCGCCAGGCTCTTCTCTTGCCTCAGACAATTTTCTAGCCAAGCCCAGGATGGGCACACTCAAGAGCCTGGCAGCTCTTCAAATATCCTGAGAATGTTTATTGAAGAAGTTTTTCAGTTTGGAAAAGCCACACCACTGCACTGAGCTGGTGTGTCAGGCCTTGCACAATCCCTGTTCCTGACCATGGCAGTGCCTTTGACCCGTGCCCCAGGCCAAGACACTCAAGCTCCTCTGTGGTTCCCTAAATGGCTTTGGGCCATGGGCTCCAGGACTGCTCTAATCCTGGCCAGTGCCTCCCCCTGCCCTGCTCAGGGTGCCTGAAACCCCTGGCAGGAGCAAGGAGGTGATAAGGCAGGAGCTCACACACAGGAGATGGCGAGAGCTCCCCAAGGAGGGCAGAAGAGCTGTGACCACTGTCCTGCAGCCATCCTGGGACGAGGGCTGAACCGGCCTTTCAGAGCGAGCTCCTCTGTCAGAGCTGAGGGCAGGGTCTGCAGAGGGTCAGTACAGGGGCTGCAGCAATGGGGCGGCAGCAGCATCCTCACGTACGAAAGAAAAGCCTGGTGGGACAGAATCCCCTCCCTGTGCAGTGAGAGGGGTCAGGAGAGCATCCCCTCCCTCTGCAGTGAAAGGGGTTGGGACAGCATCCCCTCCCTCTGCAGTGTGAGAGGGGTCAGCAGAATCCCCTCCCTCTGCAATGAAAGGGGTTGGGACAGCATCCCCTCCCTCTGCAGTGAGAGGGGTCAGGACAGAATCCCCCCCCTCTGCAGTGAGAGGGGTCGGGACAGGGGTTTGAGATGTCTGGAGGCACTGATTACCTGATCTGCTGCTGCAGCTGGAGCTCTGCTGCTCGGAGGATGTCTGCAGGGCTCAGAACGTGCCCCATCCTGACACAGTAACAGAGTTTTACCACAAGCACACAGGATCCCTGGCTGCTGTGAGGTGATGATCCACCCGTGTGCCCGAACACTTGTCCTGACCAGAGCAGGGATTCAGAGTTCAGTGCTGGCCTGAGGAAATGCTGGCACCGATGGAGTTCTAACAGCCGCCTCCTCCTGTGCACAGCCCCGCGTGGCACAGCGTGTCCCAGCAGCGCTAGTAGGTGTAGCCTTTGCTGTAGAGCTGTGGAGGGAAGCTCCCCAGGTCTGGCAGGCAGGGGCCACTCTCATCCAGGTGCGAGAGAGGCACCGTGTCCTCGTCGCTGAGCTGCCGCTCCAGCTCCGCCTTCAGCGCCGGCCGCTGGCTCTCGGGGAAGGCCATGGAGAACAGAGCCTCGGGCTCACACACGAACTTGTACACGTAGCGCTCCCCGGCCACCTGCAGGGACCAGGGCAGGGCAGGTGAGTGCTGCAGGCCCAGGGCAGCACCAGGCTCTGCTCCCCGGTGCCAGGAGAGGCTTGCAATAACATCTGCCTGCCCCGAGATGTGTCAGAGTCATGAATTTCTCCTTGGGCTCTCTTGCTGCTCTGACCTCCCCCAGAACAGCTCCTGGGAGTGGGGATGCTGCCAGCTGACTCTGTGTCCAGGTACCAGCAGCAGCAGCAGTCCCTGAGCAGTCTGTCCTGCCACAGTTACACTCCCAATCATCTCCCCAGGGCCCGGGGTGTGCCACGGACCAGCCCCGCCACACAGGACCCAGCTCCAGGCAGCCTTTCTCTCACAAGAGGAAGGACTGATTGTATCTCCTTGAAGCTGCTTAAATTCCCACTCTCCTGACTGCAGAGGTACAGAAAAAGAAAGAAGCCATAATTCCCCCTTTGTTTTATTTCTCATGCATTGCCTCATTCAGCTCCTTCACAGCTTCTCCATTTAACTACGGCAAAGAGAAGTTTTGGGGAGAGCAAGCCTGGGATGCCTGGCTCGCTCAGGGACATTCTGTCTGTAGGATTTCCTGTCTCAAACAAGAAAAGCCTCCCTTAAAGCACAAAGTGTTCCCCTGCTTTGCACACTGACCTTCTGCATGATGCCTTTCTCGTAGTAGTAGCGCAGCGACCGGCTCAGTTTGTCGTAGTTCATGGCCGGCCGGTTCTTCTGGATCCCCCAGAGCCTGGCCACCTGCAGAACAAAGCATCACACTGCAGGAATGTCTGTGATCCCAGCCCAGGGGAAACGAGCATTGCCCAGCTGGCTCTCTTCTGATGGATGGTGCCACAGCACAAACATTTCAATAATAGACTCATCAATAATTCAGCAGATTGTAACAGGATTAGAACTCCAGCACTCTGTATCACAGAGAGATTCTGGCCACTCCAGAGCTCATTTGCTGTCACCACTGCCCCTCACTCTCCAGCACCCTGAAAGCTCGAGGAAAGGGCTGCTTCATCCTCTGTAACACTCAGTCCTCAAGGGTCCCATGTTTGTCAGGAGACCACGTATGAGGGAACACTAGAAGAGACCTGTGCCTCCCTGCTCCTCCATGATTTTCAGCTTTGTCCACGAGACTCAGAAATCTGTTCTAAGCCGATGTCAACCCACCAAGACACCTCACCTGCACTGAAAGTGCCCATAAATTTTGATATGTAGCAGGAACAGTGCTAAATGCAGCTCTAATTGGAACAAGAAATGAACAGATAATTATGGACACATCCCCCAGGTACTGGCAGGTATCACTGGGGTTTTTGGAACATGGCAGCATTTGAAATTAACACTTTAGTTAAAGTCATTTTGATATAAAGATAGATTAGGACATATCTGCTCCCAAATACTTATGAACATTTCTGCAATCAGTAGGGTTCAAAATTTCAAACCTCAATGTCAGCCTCAAGTGTGGAGCGGGACAAGACAGCCCAGGTCACTGCAAGCTTGGGAGTGAAATATCCAGGGAAATGAAGGCGGTGGATAATTTGACTCCCTGCATGGCTGAGCTTCAAAACTCACGTACAAGCAGCCTTCCTTAAACCTGGTGTTTGTGTCCCTCAAGTGTTTTGAGCTCTTCTAAAAGCCTTGACTTGCTGCAGGGTCTAGTGAGCACCCCTGGTGGGCAGGAGCTTCACAGGGCAGAGAAGCCACTGGAGAATCTGCAGCCCCAGAGAGGGTGGTTGATTCCCCTGAGTCTGTAGAGAACCTCGATGGTTTCACCTCCTCTGGCTCAATGAGCTTGAACTCCATTCCCCTGCCAGTCCAGGCGATGAAGTGGGAATTGGTTGGGTTGTCCAGGAGAGCCACAAGGAACTGCCAGAGCTGGAGCGATCCCCGTCTCTGGTACGGGGGCCCTTCCCGGTACCCTCCGGCCTCCTGCTTGATGTCTCCTGCTGAGAAGGACAAACAAGACCTTTCTAAGGACAACAGTGTGAAAAAACATCGAGGAAAAACAACAAAAAAAAAGCAGCACATTTCAGTTTCACAAACATTTGCCTGGAATATTTCAGTTCACATAAAACAGTGGCCAATTCCCAAGCAGCTCTTCCAAGAGCAGCTCGGATATAAATCACAGTTAAGCTACTTATGCTAGAAGGGCTGATTGCTGCTGAGAAAGCTCAAAAAATGGGACACCAAAAAGCTGGGAATGAACACCCGTGCAAGAACTCAGTGTCATGAACTATGTAACACTAGCCAAGGGGCTGGCTAAGATGGTCAAGAACCCTGTCTTACACCGAAAATCCAAGCCATTCTTTGTCCAACCTTCAAATTTTTCTGGAACAACGCAGACATCGTCAGTAAAGGGCCTCATCTGCTTGTCATAGCTGCAGCCTGGAAGAGAAAGCAGCATCAGCAGTCCCAGCCAGCCAGGGTGGTGCCAGGGGGTGATTCCGGGCAGGGAAAGGAGGAGTCACTGCATTTCTCACCTAAGGTATCTTCTGTACTCGAGTGGCTTGGATAACTCTCAGCGTTCATGTACATGGAAGGACAGTCAGGAACATCTGCAGAACAATCAACAAACTCGTTTATTTAAAAAACACCGGTGGCAGAACGATCTTGCTGTGCAGGGGTGGACAGGTGAGTGCAGCTGTGTGACCAGGGTCCTCTTGGGGCCCTCCTGAAGGGTTGGGGTCAGACTGGCAACCACAGCTTCGTTTGCACTGTCCTTCCAGCTACAGATTAGAGCAGTGAGGTTTGGTGGCACTGTCACACCCCATCCTTCAGAGCAGCCAGGAGAGGCAGCAGGCACCTCCACAGCACTTTTCACACAAAATCTTGGAGAACAGGCTACATTTGAACCTCTCTCTCATCTCAGTTTAAGATAACTGCACTTTCCTGCTATTTTCCCAGGTAAGAAAGCATTAGATTTTCCCAGGGGTGCTCTGATGATGTAAATGGAGAGCAGCAGCATCTGAGTGTTTCTGCAGAGTCTCACAAATGTCATTTCATTTGCCTCAAGCCTCCCTGCCTTTTTCACATCTTGAAATGGGTCATTCTCACAAACAGTTTAGAAAATATCAAAGAAAAAAGAGCCTTTGTTAAAAACAAGCAGGGAGGCTTTTCATGGTTCCCTGTGCAGTGCATGGTGCTCTCTGTGCACTGCAGTTTGTGTCTCTGTACCTTGTGTTTTCTGAATTAAATTTATTTACTGTACACAGCTGAAACAGAGCTGTAAACAGGAGCTTTGGAAAGGTTTTCCTTACGTTTCCCTCCCACCCCTGTGCCTGGCCATGGCTTTCAGCAGAGATTTTGCTGATGCTGAGGGGAGAGCACTCTGAGCTGACAGACTGGGTGTTATTACAATCATAAACCACTCGCACGGAAAGCATTCCTCTGGCTTTGCACATTTTCTGAACAGAGGGACCCAGTGAAAGTGTAATATCAATATCAGCGCAGTGATGGGTTCTACACCCTCACAGGAGCTTGTTATTTATGTGTTTATTTCTGCTAAAGGAAGCAATTCAAGCTGTCATTAAAATACCAGGACACCAGAAGCAACATTCCCTCAGGAAGAGGGCACTGTGATCTCAGGGCAGTGAGTCTTTGGACAGGTCTGCCAGAAAAATAAGATTCATCCCTTGTGGATAAATAAGAGGATCACCTGGTGGATCTGGCATCCAGAGAGCTCTTTTTGGCATTATAGACTTTTTCCTCTTCTCATCCCCTGAATCTCTGTTCTCTGGGCCTTGTTTCTGTGGGGAGCAGCAGGTGGGAGCTGATCCTCCAGGGGACACCAAGCAGCACAGGGGCACTGAGCTGAGCCCCTCAAAGCTCAAAGCCACAGGTGATGGATGCTCAGGGGAGCTGCTCCAGGCTCCCAAAGCTGAACTTGTGCTGCCTCAAAGCTCGAAGCCACCGGTGATGGATGCTCTCAGGAGCTGCTCCAGGCTCCTGGTGCTGAGCTCGTGGTGCTTCAAAGCTCGAAGCCACCAGTGATGGATGCTCAGGGGAGCTGCTCCAAGCTCTTGGCGCTGAGCTCGTGGTGCCTTGAAGCTCAAAGCCACCGGTGATGGATGCTCACGGGAGCTGCTCCCCCCCCGATGCCAGGTCCATGCAGGAGCAGCCAGTGCTGCCTACCTGGCTCGTACTGCCCGTCCAGCTGCTCCTGCTTGATCCCCACGGCTGCCGGGCCCTGGCGGCCGCCGCCCGCCCGCGCCGCTCGCTCGTACCGCGGGTCCTGCGGCTCCTGCTTGAAGCCCTGGCGCGGGTACTGCAGGCAGGGCGTGCGCCCCTGGCACGGGTAGGCAGCGGGGTCTTCCTGGGCCATGCCCTGGGAGGGCGGGAAGGAGCGGCACATCTCCCCGGGCGGCTGGAACGCAGGGCTGGGAGAAGGGAGAGCACAGTGATGCCTGTGTAACTTGGGTCAAAATTACAGGATGCTCACATAACTTGAGTTATTAGATACGAATACAACCCAGATCATAGTTTTCTATACCTATAGAACCTGAATCATAACTCTTTATACAATGTACTAACTCATGTATAATTAACCAACAGCTTAATGCTTAAATGAACAAAGACTCGCCAGGAGGATGGTTTCAAACAGGGATAAGGATACCCATATTAAGAAGCAGCAGGATGTACTAATGAGAAGTTGGCAAATATAAAGCCAATTAACCACAAAGTGAAGAATTTAGACCGGTTAGATCCAGAAAGACCAAGGAACACCATAACTGCACGTGCTCCAAAGAAAAAGTTGAAAAGTTCAGGTGCAAGGAAGACCTTGAGCCTTCATCCCAGAAAACCCCCAAGACCACCTAAATTGAGGCAGGGCATGCGCAGTGCAAAAAACCCAATTTGTGGCCATGACGTAACCTTATGTAAATTAATTCCGACCCGTATATGATGATGTTAGAATGACACAGCGACACTGACTGGATAAATAAACCACAGCACTTGAGAAAGGTGGGTGAGTGAGGTGGAGAAATCCCCCTCACCTCCAGCGCTGCAATAAACAAATCCCTGCTCTACAGACATCAGTTATGGGGTTTCATTTCTAGCCCATCTTTTCGGGCATCAACATGAGGCAGCTGCTTCCTCGGCGCTCTGAGGGGCAGGAGCCTACTCAGCCGGGTCCTGGAGCTGCAGGAGCTCACTCACGGCTGGGGCAGGGAAGGGACCCAGTGGAGGGTGTTCCCGGGGTAGCTGCTGCACAGCCCATCACTCCCAGAGTCTGGCAGGGTTACGGTTACGGATTTCAGACCCCAGGCTGCAGTGGTGGCTCCCACAGGAGGGGATCCCATGCTGACCACAAACAGAGCACTTCCCTCTGGACCTGCAGCCCTTCCTCCCTCAATCACCCAGGAGGGGATCCCGTGCTGACCACAAACAGAGCACTTCCCTCTGGACCTGCAGCCCTTCCTCCCTCAATCACCCAGGAGGGCAGTCCTTGCCGGGGCTGCCTCCTCCTGGCAGTGCCTCACCTGTTCTCACTGAGGTATCCACAGCTGGCTGTGGAGTGGGGCGGCCCCACAGGGGTCAGGAAGCTCCTGTCCTGCCGGGGGAACTGCTGGAGCGGTGACGGTGTCAGGACTGCTGGGCTGGGGGACTGGCTGGGCTGGTCGTAGGCACTGGAACAGGCAAACAGGTATTGCAGCATTTCAGCTTTCCAGGAGGGACTTGTGGCAGCATCTGGGGACACGTCAAACATGTCCCTGTGTGCAGCCACGCAGCCCAGAACCCTCCCAGCACAAACTCCCTGCTCCCTGCTGTCTGACAGCCACAGCCCTTGGAACAGAGAGCCGGGGAAGGTGTCGGTGCTGGAGAAGCCTCACGGCAGCTCAGGAAGGGCCTGGAGCTGCGGGCAGAGGGGTCAGGAGTGGGACAGGGTCTGGAAAGCAGCGGGGGAGGTGTGTGGTGGCTGTGGAGATTGCTGAGTCCGAGGATGGCTGAGGGGCAGCACAGGGAAGGAGCAGAGAGGGGAGCCCAGAGCTGCTGCCCACGGGCCTGAGCTGCCCCGAGCGATCCTGGCTGGGCCAGAGCTGCTGCCCCTGGCTCCCCTGCACTCCTCAGACAGCCAGGGCTGTTCTCACACACCCCATTACTGGATAGTGCAGCTGTTGATCTCAGAGCAGCTCCTGCCCCTCCTCACCTGGCGTAAAGGCACTGCTCGCTCTTGGGCTGGAACGGCTGCTCGTGGCTGCAGGACAGCGCGGGCTCCGAGAGGCTTTGGGGCTCCTTCTTAATCTTAGCAGGAGGACTATGAAAAGCCACTGCAGGAGAGAAAAGAGAGATCAAATTGAACTTTTCTTCTTAATGGAGAGCTGTGATTATCAGGCATTTCCAAACACAGGTGTCCTTGGCTGAATCTGTTCCATGCCAACAGTCCAGCACCCCTGAATGTGGGACTGGGGGAACCTCAAAACTGCTCTGCTCATCCAAAACACCAGTGACAGCCCAGAAAAAAAAAGCAAAAAGGTTCCTTTCCGTTTTCAGTGCACTGCTCTGTGGCAAGAGCCTGATGCAGACAAGCAGGGCTATTTCTGGGCTTGTCAGAATTTCATGAATAACAAGTGTGGGTTGCAGTTTGCAGCAGCAGGCAGTAGGATGTGGGTATTTACTCCTTGTGCTTTATTCAGTCCAGCAGGGGACAAATCTTGCCTCCTAGCTCCTCTGAAAGGCTTGGCCTGGCTGAAGGATGAGCTGAGCGTCTTCTACCTCTGCCTGTGGGCTCTGTTGGGGCTGTTAGGCGGTCACTGGGATTTAGGAAGGAAAGTAACCCCAGAAAGGTGCATAACTCTGGGCTGCTTTTCCACACTAGGGAAAGATCTGCCCCCCAAATCCAACCTTTTACTAAGGCTGGCCCCAGTCCTGCCTCGCCAGCTTACTCCCACCTCTCTGAGTCCCAGGATGCTGCTCTGGGTCTGGGATGTTCAGCACTGGGACTGCTTTTAAGGATGGGAAGTAACACCCTGATCCATTAACACCTCGTGTTTTTGCTGAGTTGATTTCAGGAGTGGCCTGAGCCCTACATGCACCAGCCACTGCCAAGCCAGCTCTCCCTCACAGAAAGGACTGAGCGTCCCTGCAGGAGTGAGCAGCGAGTTAGAGGGCCTGAAAAAGCCTCTGCTGCCCCTCGTAGCACAGGACTTTTCTATTGTTAGAGATGTTATTGTTATTATTCATTCGCACACCAAGAGGGGGATATCTGCCCCTTCCCCCAAAAACCCTGACTCCTTTTGGCTGCCTTTGGTTCCACCCCACACCAGAAAAGCCCCTCCTGGCAGCACTCAGAGAGCTTGACAGAATCAATATCCATCCAAAAATCCATGAGATCCCAGAGCCTTCTATTGTTTCTGGCTCCTGCTGCTCCTCAGGCACACCTGGCTCCCATGGCTGCCGTGAGTGGGAGCAGAGAAATCCATCTACAAACAGCTCTGGGCACTGCCCGCACTGAGAGGGGACAAAACGCTGACCCAGTGCCCCACACACCTGGGGGGATTCAGGACTCTGAGCATGGCATTGCTGCACCTCTGCACTGCTGCACCTCTGCACTGCTGCACCTCTGCACTGCTGCACCTCTGCAAACAGCCCAGGCCTCAGGAAGGGCCAGGAGGGAAAAGTCTTTCTGTGTCTGGTGCACCCAACTCCCTGGAGCAGCCCTTCTCACTGTGTGGGTGTTTACAGCCCATCTGAAAATGCTGATGGGTCTGCTGGGTCTCACGGGGAGAAAAAAAATTGCTCTCTCCAGCACGCTGAGCTCCACGGAATTTTCAAGAAGCTGGGTGGGTTAGGAGCAGCCAGTTCTTTCCAGCCCCCAACAGCAGGGACAGGCATCACATCACATCTGACTCAGAGTGAACCGTGGGACCATCCCTCGCCTCAGTTCCAGGGCAAAAAGAGGAAGAAATAAAATGTGTGACACACAGATCAAGCCCTGCTGTGCTGCAGGGCCAAGTCTGGGGCAAGGAAGCAAACAAAAGCAACCAGTGAAAGCGCTTAAGTTCAGTTTATGTGGGCGAAACTGCACCAAAATTTGGATTTGCCTTTCCCCCAAGAGATGGGATCACCCCCGTGCTACTCACAGTTCTCTGCGTGGAAGTCGGGCACAAACTGCTCATCATTGTCTGGAACCTGAGCTGTCAGGAGAGACAGAGAGAGGGAGAAAAAGAGGGAGGGAGGAGTTACTTCGGGCACTTTGTGCAGTGTAATTCACAGCGAGGCAGAAATAATTCTGTGCAGGGAAGATCTTTCTGCTGGGATGATTTCAGTGATTAAGGATAATTTCCCTTTGGGATTAATGAACACGTGGTGTCCTAGGAGAAACCTCGGGGAAAACCTTACCCATATTTTATTGCTTCTAACAATTACTTCTACATCCCTTTTACGGCAGGGAAGGGAGAGCTTGCAGCAGATTGTTGTTATTTCATAAAATCAGTCACTGTGGCTGAAAGAAATGCTGCTGCTCGTCCAGAACAGACAAATCTGCGGTTTTTGTTATTGCAGAGTGGACAGCAGATTGCACTCCCAGCTCTGGAACAAAGGTGGTGGAGTCACAGTTAAGGGACATAAAGGATGGGAGCCCACTCATCTCAGTCCCTGGAAACTGAGCTAGACCAGACACGCCAGAAATAAACCTCAGGGAGTAACTCTGCGCTAACAGGTGCTGAATGAGAATGGAACTGGCCAAATCTTCACCCTGGGATCACTGTTCCTTCAAACAACCTGTATGGCAACCAACTAAATGTGATAGCGGGAAAGAATTAATAACATATTTCATGTTTTCACTTTTTCTTCGGCATTGTTTAGGAAAGTCTCCTCAGTGCCTTCACCTTATGAGCAAATGTCAACAGGAAGACACATCCAGGACATCAGTAAGAAATATTTTCACCATTCAGGAAAATATTTGGACATACAGGTGGATAGAAAGAAACCCCAAGAGGTAGTTTGCTTCAGAGGGTCATTTTCTTGTTATTAGTCTGGAAATGGGAACAACAATGGGAGCAACTAATTCCCCAGTATGCGGTCTGAAATCGTAAACATTGAAACGCAAATTGAATTTCTCAGGGATTTCACCTGGACTCTGATTAGATGCTATGAGCGATGCAAAACAAACAAACAAACAAATAAATCTCTGCTTATTCCAAAAAAATGCTATAAGGTTTGCAGTATCATTGACCAGTCCTGGATAACAGCAGAGCACCGCTTTCTCTGCAGCGCTGTGAGCCCAGGTGGGACCTTCCTTTCACCCCAAATTCACCCCACAAACGCTCTGCTGCTGGCAAATCTGCTGTAAGAGATCCTGGGCAAATTCCTTAGATTGGTGAGTTTAAAATGTTATCAAACATGAGACAATCTAAAATTAAAAGCCTACCAAAACTCAGTTCTGAGGCAAAAGTTATTGGCAGCTGAAGTTCTTGTAAGATTTAAAAGAAATCAGTCTCGAGCACGTGCGCACGTTCAACAGATATTAATGATCAGCAATTAACACCTATTTTCCTGCTCTAAATTACTTGCATGTGTCAATATTGAAACAGCCCCCAGGTAATTCCCATTGCATCCCTACAATCCTCACGCTCCTGAGTCGCTGCCTGATCAGCGTCACCTCATTCCAGTTCACTCTGCAACGAACATAAAACATTTGATTTTTTTTTCCCTTACTAACCTGACTTAGTTGGCAAATACCTTTCTGAAGGCTTAAAAAAAGAAGTGTTTGACAAAACTGTCTTTCACTTGTGGTAAAATTATAGAGGAAATAACCCTGCTCAAAATCCCACGCCTATTTTTATATCATTACTGTTAAATATTTTTAAGTACCTAGATCACAATAAGTGCTTCTGTATTATCAAGAGTCTGTACTCGAGGATGTGTTTTGAATTTTCTAGAAAATGGATCATCTGTAGTACTGGAATTAGAGCAAAATCACCATGTTTAAAACCCGTTTCGCTTGGAATTCATGTGACTCCCTGGCATTCGAAGTTTTCCTTGAAGTTCAAAGGCAGAACGATTAAGACCCCAAACTGAAAAGTGTGTAAATTCCAGGAAGGTCCCCACAAAATATTATGGAAAAAAAAAAAAAAAGAGAAACATTTTGTTCCCCAAATTAAAAGGCTACTTTATTGCTTGAGAAAATATCAACGTTCTGGCAACCAACAAAGATAAGTGACAAATTAGCATAAAATCGGAGCAGCTACAAATAGCCTGAAGGGAAAATTGTACCCAGGGCGGTGGGCCTGCAGCCAAGCTCCATTCATAAGCAAATGCCCGCACAATGGTGTCATTCAGCGTCTTAATTCACACAAGGCAGAGGCCGGCGAGGCTGCAAAAACCACTTTTGTTTGGGGCCAGGCAAACCCGGCAAAGGAGCGGGACAAACCTCAAAAGACAAACAACTCAGGGGCGAGCAGAGCCACCCAGAGCGGGGGGCAGGAGCCTACCTTCGGTGAGCCAGGTCTCCTGCAGCTGCCGCAAGTCTCGGAAGAGCTCTGCGGGGAGAGGGGACGGGGCCTCAGCGGAGCCCGGGCACGGCAGCGAGGCACTCCGGACACGGCCAGAGACCCTCCGGACACGGCCAGAGACCCTCCGGACACGGCAGCGGGGCACTCCGGGCACGGCCAGGGATCCTCTGGGCACGGCCAGGGGGACCCTCCGGACACGGCCAGGGGGATACTCCGGGCACGGCCAGGGGGATGAGCCGGACACGGCCAGGGACCCTCCGGACACGGCCAGCGGGACACTCCGGGCACGCCCAGGGACCCTCCGGACACGGCCAGGGGGATACTCCAGGCACGGGCAGCGGGACCCTCCGGACATGGCCAGCGAAGCGCTCCGGATACGGCCAGAGACCCTCTGGACACGGCCAGGGACCCTCTGGACACGGTCAGGGGGATGCTCCGCACACGGCCAGCGGGGTTCTCCGGACACGGCCAGGGACCCTCCGGACACGGCCAGCGGGACACTCCGGGCACGGCCAGCGGGACCCTCCGGGCACGGCCAGCGGGACACTCCGGGCACGGCCAGCGGGACCCTCCGGGCACGGCCAGGGACCCTCCGGACACGGCCAGGGGGATACTCCGGGCACGGCCAGGGGGATGAGCCGGACACGGCCAGCGGAGCCCGGGCACGGGCGGCGGGGCGATCCGGGCACGGCGGAGCCGCGGAACGGGGAGGAGGGTACGGAGGCGCTCGGGGAGGACCCGGTCCCTGCCCAGCCGCCTCCAGCATCCCCGGCCCTCCCTCCACCCCTGCCCCGCTCACCTTCCGAGTCCTGCGGCGGCGGCACGCCCGGCTCCCCGCGCGTCTTCCCAGCGCCCAGCCCGGCTCCGCCGCCGGGCGCCGCCTGGCCCGGGGGCTGCTGCGGGAGGAGCGGGTCAGAGCGGAGCCGC
>VYZT01019952.1:13621-46018 GCA_013400735.1 Pomatostomus ruficeps | reverse complement strand
CAATACACATACCTTTTGCATTTTACAGACACTGGCATTGTTGTAGTTACTATGCACAGTCCAAATCAGCTTCAGAGTTTGCATAAAGGGCCAATTACAGTTTGTGTTGGTGAAGTGGAAAGCTGTATACAGTTAAACTACAACTCAAGAGTAGCGTTTGACTCAATTCAGACTACCAAACAGATCCATCTGCCAGTTTCTGTCTCTGCGTGTGTTGAATTTTTGTGTTTTGCTCTCATAAATACATCCCAAAAGCAGGACAAGTGTATCACTTGGCCTGTTACCTTCACTCTCTTGACTTACACTATTGTATAACCAAGCATTGATTCCTACCAATAGACGCAAAATGATCACTAGTAATTGATCTAAAGCTACAAATTCAACAGGGTACTTCTTCTATAGCACAAGATGTTTCCCTACTTTTTGCATTGTAGCACAACAATTTACCAAATTGGACTCCAGCAATAATTTTCTATTAGTCTTCGTCATACTGGCTGAACTTTTGATAGTATTAGATTGAGTTTGAAGTTCTTTGAATTAAGTCTTTAAATGATGCGAGTTTACATCATTCTATCAGGCATTCTTATTTATACTTGACTGAATTGATAATGTGTTTTGGGGTTATTTTGTAACTAATTTGATGTAATAGCCATATGGACAGTAACTATTAATGCTTGCTAGGTTTAGCCTTTCATTATTGTAGTTAAGTGAAAGTCTCTGGTTCAGTGTCAGGAAACAATATACAAAGTACCACATGAGTTTTAAGAAAGGATTAAAGGTCTGACAAAAGGCAGGTAGCTGGGGAAGTGTCACTGAAACAGCACCATCGAGGATGCATGTGTTGAAAGAAGGGAACAACAGAAGAACAACAAAATTTACAAACCAATGAGTCAGTGAAAAGGCTTTTTTAAAAATTCAGGTGAATAAATGTCTAAGAGCCCCTAGAATGCCATTGCAGCCTATGGTGGTATTTTAAATAAGATTTTATTAAAGTTTTATAAGTTATTTTAACAAGACAGGAAAAACTTAAAAGACTTAAAACTTGTGGGTCACAGCAAGGTGGCTGTTGGAGTTTTGGACCACTTTATAATTAGCTGAAATCCAAATATGTTACAGTGCAGGCCGTTCACGTTGACAATGGTACTAACTTATTTCTCTAGAAACCTTTAGAGTAGATATATTTTTGTCAATGCACCCCATCCTTCCTCGATTTAAATTTCAATATTGTTCCTGGAGATATTTCTGTATATTAATGGTACCTTTTTTAAAAGAAACAGAAAATTACTTTTTTCTATATGAATTAATATCTTACTTGATCTGCTTTTCCTTGACTTTCCCTTAGAGAGGGGGTAGGGTTGGGTCAGTTTACTGGATATGACTGTTTTCAGATACTTATAAACCTTTTTGTAGATATGCTTAATTTTTAAGCGATTAGGCACTGAGAGTAGCAGAAATCCTGCAAAGCTTTATAGTTCACTAGGCATTTGCCTTTGTTGGTTCTCTGAGTGATGTCTTGGTTTGAGTAGCTAGAATTTTCCCTGAATCTACTAGAAGGGGTATCAGTATTTTCAGGTAACAAAGTCTGTTAGCACAACAAAAACTTCAGACCAATATCTTACTGTATTGGGGTTGGGTTTTTTCCTTGTTTGTTTTGTTTTAATTTTTATTCATTTCAGCTGCTTTCATTTTGGAAAATCTTATTGCTATTGTGTGTACTTCAGTATACCAGCAAACACTGTTACCTGTTAACACGTTGTCCACGAATGCCTCTAGAGAAGAAATTGTTGCACCTTATGTATATCTCAAGCAAACCAAAATATGATGCTTTTCTGCTTTGTTTATTCTGAATATGTTGTATCATACTTTACTGAACCCATTTTAACTTAGCTAAAGCTATCAATATTTATGCATTTCACATTATTTTCTGGATCTGAACCTGTGTATAAATCTTTCTTTAAAAAAAAGACAAGCATTTACTGTAGTTGTCCTCTGTGACTTATCCATGGGAGGGGGGAATCTTGTCTCAAGTGTAAAATGCAGTACTGTCCCAGTTTTTCCTTGGCTTTTATTTATTTAGTCATCTTCAATATTTCTTAGTTCTGAAGCATACAAAATGCATTGTCGTAGCCGAAGCTACAGATCTAAGCAGCTGGGAGAAAATTACTGTAACGTCTTCTTAATTGTTCTAGTACTGTATACAAATATGGGAAAAACGTTCTGCAGAACATTTGAGATGCAGATTCTTATCCCCACAGTAGGCTATTTTCCAGGTATTAGACCGAATCAGTCAAAACTCCATGATCTTACAGGTCTTTTCTGACTAAATGATTCTGAAAACATCTATGGAGATTACTTAGTGCTCTGCTTATGGCAGTAACTACCCCTTGAATGTGCTGTGATTTCAGAAAAGAATATATTTATTTAAGATGACTGAATGCTCTTTTATACTAATACAGTATCCCAAAGTCACGAGCAAGAGACTTCTTGGTAGTTTGGGTTTCTATTTTATAGCATTGGTGCATGACTTTTCAGATTAAAGTGATAAGCGTTGTTGGAAAGGGGCACAAGAACAAGGGACTGGTAGAAGTGTGTGGATTTGTGGTGTTTAAATTCCAGCTTTGGTGTTTATTATTTGGGTGAAAGCTGCCTTTGTAGCACAAGACTGAAGAGCATTCTGCAGTTTCTATCAAGTAGAGGGTTGTAAGTCACGTCAGTACAAGTGAATGCCTTATAGTTTGGATGCTCTCTTTTGCAATAGGATAGTAAATGAAGCAGTTTTAATTTCTACTGCCTGTTTAGCTACTGTACAGATACTGAACCAATTGAAGGCGAGTTATAGACGTGGGACAGCTAAGAGAGCATGAAAGGAAAGCTGTCCTTTATTCTCCGTATGGCAACAAAGGGGAATTAGGAAAGAATTTAGATGTGTATATATGTGTGTGTGTGTGTGTGTGTGCACATGTGTGTGCCTGGGTATGTACATTCTGCAAAAAAATGATGTAGGAAAACCAGAAACATGATGGGTCTACAAGACACTATAATGTACGTTGACCCTTCTGAGTGCACTCCCTTTTTTTTGAATGCTGAGTCTAATATGGCTACCTCTCCTAAAAGACTACTTTTGTTAACTTCCATTTGCTTTCAGGCTTGATCATGTAATCTTTTTGGCCATTGATACCATTTGTATATTGCTGTGTGCTTTATTTTCCAAGAGCAACATTTATATAGCGCAGACACCGTAAAGGCTGAACATGCAGTGGTAGCCAAACTATGTTGCTGGAGCATTTGTGTTTAACCTCTGCCACAGTCATGTAGGTTGCAGGATGTGGGCCCACTATCTCTGCTTGGTTCAGTGAGATCAGTTTCTGTAACAGCAGAAGATGCAGTGCTTGTGATGTGGTGGACTTCTGATGTTCCCAGAGGTGTCAAGTAAGCCACATACTGCTCTTGAAACTTACTCTGGAGTTTACGTTTGCAGTCCTGATTCCACAAGGAAACGTAACTGTGCAACTTGTGTGTTGTATACCCTATGTTACCCATTAGACGCTGTTTGCTGTGCTTGTTTGATAGATTGTAGAGATCCTAGGTGTCTTTGCCATGTTTTGCAATACTCATGGCATTTCTCCTTACCTTGTACATATTTTCGAACTGTCAACTACAGCTGCCAGGATGCTGAGGCACTTCAGGACACTGAGTGCCATGAACAAGTACATGTTTAGGCTGTGAAAGCGTTACTTTCCTCCTCCCCTGAATTGCCCAAGAAAAAGGCACCTTCGGTGAGGTTTATGCTCTCACCGAAGTATTACCACAGTCTTTTATATACTCAGTATTTTATACTGAATTGACAACTTTGAAGAAGCTTATGAGATGGATGTCTATTTTATGTTCCCCCACTAATTCTTTTACGACAGAAATCTAGGAAGATTTGACATGAGATCTCCACTCAGCAACACACCTTAGCTTAAGCTGGAAACCTCCTTCCTTAAGGGTCAGCCTTGCTGTTGGCACTGTGGCAGTGTGGGAGCCCCGATCACAGACCACTCTTGGAGTTAAGCTTGGGCTTGCATTATGTTCCTGGGGCAAGCAAGTCATCATGACCTAGGGCCTTCATCGAGGTGGAATTCTAAAAGCAACTGCAAATAGCTTAACACTTGTTGAGTTCTTCCAAAGAAATTACGTTGTAGTTTCTGGGTCTTGGCTGTTGGCATACACCAGCAGACCCACACTGCACTCCACTGGAAAAACCACACCTGTTCAAGGTAACTAGCGGGGCTCCCAAATATAATGGTCTGGTCTGTTCTTTTCACCTCCACAACTGAAACCTTGTGTGCCCTTCAGTACTGCTGTACTCTGATCAGAGGTTGGGTCTTTGAGGGCGACAAAAGCAGGAGAGGCATATATGTGCACGTGTCTGCACGTGTACATGCACACATCAGAGTGCAGTGACTTCAGCATGTACTCTGTACTCAAGTGTTCCCATGTTTGCTCGTAAAACAGCTTGAAGTTTCTCAGATGACAGTTTTCCAACTTTCTTGCTAGATTTTGGTATCTTTCCTTCACATTACACACCATAAGGTGTGAGTTTCAAAAATCACACCTGAAAAAACCACAGATCCTGCTGACCTGGATGCTACAAAAACCTTCTTTCTCAGCAGTGCTTGCTTTTAATAACCAGTATCTGTTGACAGTTTTAACACAACTGATTTGCTATGATCTTTCTTCTTGGAGCCCAGTCTTTCAACTTCTATTCTCACATGTATTTCCACTGAATTTTTACCTAGTATTTGGTTTTATTTTCTCCAAAGTTTCGTGTAAACATGCCTTACGATAGTTCATCTCCATCAATGGTATAACAGAGCTACTGCCTTCTTAGATGTGTGTAGTTAAGTCGATAAGCACATTTATAGAATGTCGTACTTTATTCAAAAACCTCTAATTTGATATTTTTAAGTGCACATGTTAAGTCATGTGTACAACATGCTAAAGTACATTAAACTGTGATAATGCAATTGAATAAAATATTTAATAAAATATTTGAAATATTTGATAAGGATCTTTAAATAGAGTTCTTTATGTTAATTCTATTTTGGTTATCTAGCGTGTGCCTGTAAACAGTTTCCCGTTTAAAACTAATGACTGCAAATAAATACTATTCAAATGGAGCTTCTTTGATGCTTCACCTGCTTTACCATCAAATGATTGTTTACTTTAACATATGACGGAGTTAGCAGTATTTGCAGAATTTGTTTTTAGCTACAGTATGAACTTGTTGGGTTTTTTACATTTAAACAAGCTCATTTTCACCTGAAAATGGAAGATGCCAAAACACAGAGATGGATCCTCAGAACTGTAAGCTGTAGTTTTCTGTCAGATCATCCACTCAGCTTCTACACGATGACTCTGAAGATGTCACTTATTTTGCAAAGAACTTCTGCCCAATTGTTCTTCCTTACATGTGTCTATACTGGCAGCTTCCATTTTATTTTTTAAAACTTCTGAGCCGGGTTCAGCACTGTTGATATTGTTTAGAAGATCCACAGATCCATTCAAGTGCCCCAGAATTCTTTGGACTTAGATCACATGAAGCTAGAGATTGTGGGACAGAGAGAGCCAGGACTCAGTGCAGTTAGGCTTTGGGAGAAAAGTTCACCTTTTCTTCGGAGCTTTCTAGGTATCTACTTCGTGTTTCTGGATTTTGTCTTCTTTGCACAGTTGGGAAGCTTGTTTATAGTCAACAAAGATAAAAGAGAAGTCATCCCACAGAAGAAACCCTTGCTATGTTTTCAGTCTTTGGACATAAGAGAACTTACTCAAAAATGGTTTCTGTTTTAGAAATAAGTATCAAGTGACATCGGTGTTTAAACTTAAAGGTAGTAGATTCCCACTACTTTGGAAACTTGTTTAAACCAGGAATCAGTTCTGCCCATATATTTTACCCTCTTGGGACTTGAAAAGTAGACTGTTGGAGATCTTCTCTTTTTCTGTCCTTGGATGTCTGAAACCTCCTCGGTTGCAATGCAATTTTTGATCACAGAAGACCCCAGAACAGACTTCATGAAGCCAGTAGACATTGGCTGTTCACATGGGAGCAGATCTGAATCAAAAGCAGCAGAAAGGAAACCTTCAGGTTTGTGGCTTTTTTAAAACTATGTGCCATTTACTCAGGAAAGAAGAAATGTATGCAATCTTGCACTGCCTTTATGGGGTATGCATCAGTATCTCTGCAGAGAAACTCCAGGAATGAAAAAGCTTCAGCCTTAAAGGTCATGGGGAAGGGGAAGGAAAACTCTGATTCAGTGAGCAAAAACGTGAAAGAAATCTTAAGAAATACATGTTCTGTCAGTATCAGATGCCCAGTCAGGGACCTTGAAGTCACTATTTTATTTTTTTTTATTACTAAATTACCTTAAAACAGTCATCCTCATTCCTTGAAGTCCCATCTTTTCTCCTCTGCTCTCATTTTGTTCTTCCAACTAAAAACCTGCTGAATTCAGCTAATTCTGAGTACATCTAGATCTGGTTTGTTACCTGGCTCTCGCTCAGGTTGCTTTTTGCAACTGCATGGCATTACACTGACTCTTAACTGTCAGGTAAGGTACATTTCCACTAGTACTTCTGGAAAAACACAGGGTAGAAAGGCAGCATCCGGCTCAAGTACCACGCTTTGCTAGACACTGCTGTTCTCCCCTTGATAGCATTTGTTGAGTCCCTTTCATTGTTCATCCTGAAGTTTTTTAATGTACAGTTAACCCTGCTTTCAGAGAGACTTTTTTTCCTGCAATGTGACAGCATGGAGTGGGACACACAGTATTCCTGGGCATACAGTAGCCGTGCTCTACGCCAGCTCGTGAGGCTGTCGATTCTGCAGTAGGACACTAGCACTTTGTAACAAAATACAACATGCATTCCTATCTCTGCTGCAAAGTTCTGTTTTGTTTTGTTTTCTGAAATAAAACCTATAAGATACAACTTCTACCTTCTATGCAGTGTCAAATTCTTTTTTGTGGACTGTTCTTGCCACAGCAACAGTAAGAAACTGAGCTCTAATACAGTTTTATTTAAAATATATGTGAAATTTGATCAAGGCTTTATTGGTTCTTTTCTGATAGGAGGATCATTAGATGCTCAGCAGAAGCACACGGGCCCGCAGTGTCGCTGCTGCAAGCCCAGCTGAAACTCCAGTTGAAAATCCAGCCTATATGAAGTACAAAATACAAAACATGTATTCTATATGGAGCAGCACATTAGCTTATTCGTCATCCCATGAAACAAGAGGAACTAATTGAAATAGACTCAAAATCAAGCCAGTTGAGTCAGAATGACAGGCTTAGCATTGCAGCACACTAAGAGACAGCAGGTGTTGCCATCAAACAACATCCAATTTAAGAAAATGAAAAGGGGAGGGAAAGAGAAAACCTGAGCTCACAGGTATCATTCCAATCCACAAGAAGTTTTTGGAATACATCTTTGGAGTACAAGTGCCAGATATGGCCCACCAAAGGCTTCCCAGTTAGAGCAGACCATCAGGCTTCAGTCAGAACATCAACTCCCTTCCTTGCAAGGATGGGTTCTCTTAACACCTGTTCAGCACCACTGAGTTACTAAAACACTGTACTGTTTTTAGGAGTTAAGGAGAATTTGGAAATCAGATAGTCCCAATCTATCAGTAGTTTAGGATTCTTGGGTTTGGTGTCCAGTAACAGTGGCCTTTGTAATGGCTCTGGAGTTCATGTGTTACCAGTCTTGCAAAACCAATGTCATTGATTCAGGCAGCCTGCAGCATGCCATTGCCATTGGCATCGATCAGAGTGAGGTCATTTGAAGCAAATTCACTGCACATCTCTCTGGACAGACAGATGATTCCTTGTTGCATTCTGAGACGGTTCTGTGATGTTTGTCATGAAGCTGAGCTCTGGTAGGGAGCGGTTCTTTCGCTGCAAGCTTCTCCTCATCAGGATGGCAAAAAGTTTGTCAATGTCTCAATAACTTTGTGTGGGATCTCTTCTTGCCTGCAGCTGCTTAGGTAGATTTTGTATTACAAAAGTGAAACAAACCCAGCCAGAAACTCGATGGCAAAGTTGGACCTTCATGAGCTTCCAAGTTTCAGTAGGTGGTACAGAGATTGACAGGTTGTGGCAACAAGGCTCTGTTTCCTTTTGCTTTGAAGAGCAGTGTTTTCTAACGGATGTAAGGTGGCAGGGAAATTAGCATCACAGCAGATGGACGATGCATTGTCTTCAAGAGGTTCCAATTTCAAGAGCAAGGTTTGCCAAGCGGTCTAAAAAAAAAGCAGAAACTGCAGTTCAAGTCTGTGGCTTGGAATGGATGCTGTGTTTTGCTTCAGTGACTGTAGCAATAATTTTTCAGTTTTAAGTAGTGTGTGAGCTGCTTAAGGGGTGATGCAGTTCTAAACCATCCCATTCACTCCTCGATGACAGATGTATCTAGCACCTGATGGAAGTGTTGCTAACAAGTGCTTCCCTGCAAGTACATCATAAATAATACCAAGTGCTGATCATTATTTTAATCAGTATTTAAGAAGATTCTTCTTGCTGTCTTAAGAAGATATACTGTGCTTGGCTGGCACAAGGCATAGTTTTGCACTGGAAAGTAAGGGAGGGAAGCATTTGCTGTGTGACTGTTTAATCTTGGTACATCATTTTTTCCAAACATCTTTGCTAGTGACTATAGTGTACCACATTTAGGACACAGTTAATTGTGCTCTGGGATCTTTCAAAGTGAAGATAACTACTTATTTCTCATGCAGAAATCCATGCCAGCAAGGAAATCTCTTGGGGATGAAGGGTTGCGTTTTTGAAATAACTAATTTATGAGGGTTTTGCTCGTGATACGTGTTTCAGGGGTGAGAACCTTGAAAATGCCATAATACACAAGAGTCACTATAAAAGCAGTAGCTTCATATTCATGGATTCTGTTAATCTACAGCTAGTTTAAAGAACCTAGGCAAAAAAATAGATGTGTGCTCTTCCACCTTGACAGAGTGGTTCTCTAGTTGATGGCCGAGGGTTGCCAGCAGGGATTTAAATGCATTTTAATGATGAGATAAAAATGTATTCTTAAATAGAAATTTCTGGGCTTTTAGACCACTCAGAAAATACTCAGTGTGCTTTGCAGGATGAGCAATTTTCTAGTACTTTTGATTAGTAAAGCCACAAATACAGCCATTTCAACAACCTTCAGATAAATAGAAAACGGCAAATGTGATTATTTAGATGCTGTGAGTTGCCTCAGACCTCGATGGAAGTCCCTTGGCAGCACTGGCCTGTCACATCTGACAGTGCCTGTGGGAGGATGTGGTGGCATGCCTGGAATGTGCATCTGTATTCAGCATTAAACCACCATCCCACAAATCTCAGCCGCTGGAAATGCGTTTCCATCAAGATACAAGGGACATAAACAGCATAAAAGCTGTTGAAAAATAAGAACTGGTTGGGTTTTATCACTTTTGTGAAATCTGCCATCCCAGTGAAAATGCTTTATGTTTGGTAGAGATGGATCTCTTCCTTGGATGATTTTTCTTCATGTTGCAGGCAGTTGGGAACATCAAGCTTCACTTTAAATCTTTCACCTTGCTTTTCAGTCACCCTGCCTTTCTCTCCTCTCTTTTCTTGAGAGGCTGCACATTTCATAGACATCAATAGCAAAACATCCCACAGATTTTCAATAGGATGGACAGTATCCTACACCTTCCAAAGCTACTGCATAACTCTGAAAAACCCACAGTGTTTTTTTAATTAGTATTTTAACAACAATTTCCCTGAGTCATGGCTGTGCATCAAACACAGCTTCTGCAAAAAGATACGCACAGGGAGGTGGGATCCGCTGGGAAGTGGATAGAGCAGCAAAGCTGGACTCCCCAGGCCTTTCTTGTGCCCCAGCTCTCTGTAGGAAAGCCCACCAGTGCCAGAGCTAGCCACCAAGTAGGTTTTGGAAACCTGATAAATTATTTCCTCCTCCTAAGAGTTTATTGTGAGAATAGATTCACAGTTTATGGGAATCTGGCCTGGTTCATTTTTTAGTGCATGGCTTCAATTCACTATTTGTTGTGAAAAGCCAAACCAAACCCCCTTCAGCACTGCATATTAGACCTACAGCATTCACATGAACTCATGCTAAGCCTTAACTTGCAAAACAAAACTCTTACCACATTTCCAAATTTCATTATTAGAGGGGGAAATGACAATGCCCCAGACAATTACACGTTTTTCTCCCCAGTTACTGAAGAAATCTTCAGATCAAATAAACACCACATTGGCTGTTCCAGTTACCTTGCTTGTACAGCCTCGACTAAGACAGCAGGCACACGTGGGGGAAGCCTGTAGGATCAGGCATGCAGCATTACGGCTTTTCCTCCAGAGAAGACGCTCTGGCCATCGGGAAGCACAGTGCAGCAGCCCCACTGCATCCAAAGGGATGGGATAGGGATGCCAGCTGACAAGTGCTGCAGACAACGGCAGCCTGAGTTGCACCTGCAGGATTCATATAGCCAAGGGCTCTTGCCCTGCATGTCTTGTCACTTCATAAAATGTTGCTTTTAATTTCTGTGTCTTTTGCCTGCTTGCATTTGAAAGCTGTTCTAGGCACTTTGCATGACAGAGATTGTGTTGGGAGAGCAGCTCCCTGTGGGTTTGAGTTGTTACAGTCAGAGATTGGCGGTGCAAGCACCGGATACTTGCTGTTGTAAACTTCATCCATCTCCTTGAAATACTGTTGTGATGGTGGTTGTCTCAAGGCTCTGTGCACATGGCATAATTGTAAAGGCATTTTTATCCTCTTGTTATTGTTACTGAGCACTGTTTTCATCAAGAAACATGAATTGGGGAAGGATGCCAGAGACTTTCACAATTAAATGTGTCACTATATGGTCTTTTTTCACCCATGTGAAATTTATAAATAGGGGTGAGGGGATTAACTCAGGGTGCAGACAAGCCTATAAGGATAGACCAGCACCTCCATAAATCAAATTCTACATTTTCTGCTTGTGTTTCTATGGTGACAGTGGGTCAGCAAGTTGCTGAAGTAATTGCTTACTGCAGAAGTGGTGAACAGATGGATTCCCAGTGCCATCCGAAGGTGAGTGTGGCAGACCAGTGCGGTTGCTTCTGTTTGTTCACTTCCTTTCGTTCCTTGTGGGTTGACTTGCATTATGTTGCCACATTAATTGTGCACCATAAGCCGGGTGAGAGGAGCTGGGGGTGCAATGTCAGCTGTGGGCAAAAGTGTTACATGAAATACAGTCACACATCATCGTCACAACAGTGTTGGTATTTCCTAAAGGTCCTTGGTCTTGATGTCTGTGAGAGCCTGTTTTAAAATGGCCCAGGCTCCTAGCTTGACTTTTTCTTTTTTTTCTTCTTTTTCTTTTTTTAAGACAGAGTCATATTTCATATAAACCACATGATTATTTGGGCTACTTGTAGCAGATTTTAAAAAACAGCTGCTCTTTGAATGCCCAACCCATGCAATCCATGGGCAAGAACCAGCGAAGGATATTTAAAAGAGGCAGTGGTTCTTGTCAGTGTGGGGTTTTCTTGTTCATTACCAACTTGTCAGCAGATCAGTCAACATTTTTCAAGATGGAAAAAGGCTGAAGGAAAGCTTTCTGTGACAGCTTGTGAATGTCAGGGTGGACATTTCTGTATGTTCTTGGTTTGCTGCTCCCCATTTTCATCTTTTTTCAGGGTGACTATATAGGTAGACAGGGTTTTGGTGGTGTGTGAGGAAAGTGTAAGCTGACTCTTAATAGGATGTCTGGTGTGTGGAAGTGCTAGGAAGTGCTAGTGTGTGTGTTCCTGGACAAACAGCAAGCTAAGGCAGAAAACCAAACAGCCAGACAGGATATTAAACACATTCTGGGTTGTGGCAGGACAAGATCTTGGCAGTATTTACTTGGTGCAGAGTCACAGGGCCAAAAGGGACTTGGAGACATCAGCTAGAGAATTTCCAAGGCAGGTTAAGCTATACTTAGCACAGGCCTGATGGGAGGACGGGTGGGTGTTGAATTTGTCCTTAAAGGCCTCTAATAGTGGAGAATCAACCATTTCCCATGCTGTTTTTCCAGTGTTTGACTGTCTTTTTGAGGATGTTTTATTCCCCCAGTGCCTAAGTACAAAATTTTAGGGTATAGGAGAAAAAGACAGTGTCCTCAAATGACATTAGATAGATGAGCATTTTAGCTGTTTTTATAAATGCAACCTTAGAAGTAATGGTCAGATAAAATCTGAGACAAGATTTTCAAGGAGCACCAGCCCAACTTTGCTCACCACAGGACTCCTCCATGCCTTTGAAAACTTCCTTCTTTGAATGGTGTGTCAGGTTGATGGTTAATAGCCATATCAGAGAGGTTCAAAGAGACCTTTCTCCTCATGCTGTGTTTTCTATCCAGTAGTTGCCTTCAATTTTTTTTACAGAGTTCAGACAGTGAAAAAACAGAAAACCAAACCAAAAAATCCCCAGCCCCAAACCAACCCAGCTTGCCAGGCTTTTTCCTTGGTACCCTTTTCAGATACTTCAAGGCCATCATTAAAGCCATATTATAAGGAGGAAACCAAAGGAGACCAGCATCCATTTCGTTAGGCAGTGCTTGTGCCAGCCACAGCAAGAGGCTGGAGAGCCAGCAGGGGCCACAGCCTGCCCTTGGTCTACAGCTGTCCTCTCTAGCTGCCTCCTGCCTTGGAAACAGCCTTTTTCCTGACTATCCTCTGGTGGATTGCTGCTGGCAAGGCATCACCTGTGTTTGCAGCAATGTCCCTGCCTGGGGTCTGATCCAGCCTCTCCCTGGAAGATGTGGGAAAAGCTGCCTGCAATGGTATTGGCAGTACAGGGACCAGGACATTTCCAGGTCTCTACTTTGAGACAGGGACCCATGGCTGGGCCTGCAATACTCTCTCCAGCTCCAAACTAGGACTAGTGGAATAATTTTGAAACACTTAGGAGACTGATGGAGCAAGGCTAGTGTGTTGCTAGAGCTGTGCACTTCCCTATTACCTGAGCACCAGTTTACATGGGGCAATGCCACAGTTTATTGAGGAGTCTCTTGAGGGACAGACCATGCTGAGAACCCACTGCTGGGAATAGGCATCCAATGGAGAAGCACAGGGGAGAGCACATCCCTCAATCTGGGCATTTGCCTTCATTTTCTCCCTGTTCTGTTCATCGGGAGGCTCTGCCTGGACTCTTGGTCACTGTGCCTGGTGCTATGACAGGCATTTGCTGCGCTCACCACAAGTTGCAGGCTTGCAAGAAATGGGTCGGCAAACCTCTTACACTCTAGTGGTGCAGGCATGGGCAGAGATTGCCCCAGCCACGCGGGCATGTGCTGGGACCCTGTCCCAGACCCACCAGCCCTGCTCCTCTGCATGGCCACACAAAGCTCAAGGTGGGGAAGGTAATGGCAAAGCCCCCAGCTCGGGAAGCAGGCGGCATTAGTGCCTCCTGCAGTGCACACAGCCCCTTGCAGCCCCACACTGCCCTGGTCATGGCCAGAGACACTGCCCAGAGACGCTGCTCAGGCTGTTGGGGTGCTCCAGGCACCAGCCCTTCACAGCCAGGGCTCCATGGCCTCAGGAGGGAACAGCTGCAGGCGGTGGCAGAGGTGGACCTGCTACCTGAGGCATTCAGTGCCCGTTGTTTGCCGTGGTACAGAGCTGGGCACTGACACTCAGGGAGTCACAGCAGAGCAGCATGGGGACTGCGTGCTATGTTGAAGGGCTGAAACAAGTGGTACCACAGGCAGGACACAAAGCAGAGGCTGCCTATGGATGCTTGGCTTGCTCGCGGTGACATCTGGCCTCATTTACGGGCATGGATATGGCAAGGAGCTTGGGTGCATGGGGGACCCAGGTCTGTTCAGTTCCAGTATGAGCCTTTGATGAAATCCCATGCAACTGTGTACTGACCAAAGACTGACTTTTAAGGGCAGTATCTCCACAGACTTTCTGCAGAAGTTGGCAATCTCCAAACATTGACAGAGAAAATACTTAATGGCTGAAAAGGAAAGGGCGGCAACAGAGCAGTTTAGAAAGTGCAATTTCCTCAACAACTTTGTGATTGGAAGAACTGGCACTATTAAAGGGGAAACCAAGCTTGTGGGAGGGATGAAAGGATTTTCCCCAAGCCCAGTAATCACCCTGGCAAGGATTGCTCCTGTTGTCACACACAAACTGTGAAATACAGTGGATACCTATCAGACTGCATTTCAGTTGCAAATTAACCAGTATGTTTAGCAGTCCTTGGCTTTCACCATCAATATAATCTTTAGTGATGCCTGGAGAAAGAAAAATGTTTTCCTCCATGTTTCACAGTTTCTCTCCTGCTCTGATAAACTCTTAATCCCTTGTGCTCCCCCTGATTTTCTCAGTGCTGCTTGCCCCTGGGAACCCTACCTGGAATAAGCAAAACCAGGTTACATTGGAGACAAAAGTGACAAAAAATGTTGCACTTTGCAGCAGATCGACCAGAGCATGACTTCCAAATTACACCCTGTTACTAGGTAGTCAAAAAAAACCACAAGAGCAGCCAGTACGGATGAATATTCAGTTTATTTTACAGTGTAATTGCTTCTTACTTAAAATTTGCCCTTTTTTTCCCCCTTCTTCCCAGCATAGCAAGATGCTTCTCGCATTTTCCTTGCTGTAGAGTATCAGCATGTGCTTTGAGTCCTGTAGAACTGGAGAGGAATTACTAACAGAATTGAAAAATAACACTGATTCTGTTACCCTTGCATGCACAAAATTCTTAGCAAAATACAAAAACAAAGGACATTTCTCTCGTGTTATGCTTGCACAGTCTGTGTCAATGGCAAAACAAAGTCTAAGGGCATAAATAAGGTGAAGTGGTGCTCTGTGGTGATGCAGGGACTGAAGTGACTGAGTTTTAAGCAGTGTCCTTACACAGTGGCTTTCCTGATACAGGCAGAAGAATTTACATCATGCACCATAAAGCTCAGCTTCCAGCTTTTGTGTGCACCCCTCTTCTTGTGGTACTTTCCTGCCTGCTCCCACTGGGTACCTGGATGAGACAGAGGATTACCTGCTGCTCGGATAGCTAAGATTGCTTCTGAATTCGTGAAATACCAATCAAGAACTTTCTATCTTCAGTGTTTTGTAATTTAAGGTGCAGAGGGCAATGCTAAATTCAGCAAGGATGTGTTTGCCTGGCTGAGTGGTCATGGTAGGTATGCTCTTAGGTACAGACCATCCTTCCTTCCCTACCACTGCAAGTACATCCTGTTCCATCAGGGCATCCTTCTTTCAGATACCTATTTTTAAGCGGCCCTATAAACTCAGAATTATTAGGGGAAATTTTATTTATTGCCACACTTCTTGATACATGTTTTGTGCTGTATCAAAGATGGTTTCTGTTGAGTGTGCGCTTTTGGCCAGATGTTGGAGCTTGCACTGGAGGTCGTTCCTGCCTTTGGCATGTGCCTGGCCAGGGGAGCCCAGTGGTCACTTGTGGGGGTCATGCCAAGTCACACAGGCCAGATCCTGGTTTGGCAGGTCACCAGGAAATGCAGCAGGCTGTGGGGGATACCTCAGCACTGGTGTGGTACCTGGGGCAGAGCGACTGCGTATCAGGGTGTGATCACTGATTTGGGAAGAGGCTTCTAGAAACTCTCACGGCAGGGAGTGTGTGAAGCATATCTGTGTCATGAACAAAAGGGATGTAGCATCTCATGTGAGCAGCAGGGTTGGGCTGAGAGCAAAGTGATACCGCTTACACGAGGGGCCTCGTCCCTCCATCCCTGTTTTTAGGAGGAAATCCATTGGAAGGGGTGCTGCCTACCTGCATGTGCATGCTCCCACTTTGCCTTTGTGAGTGGACCCCGGGACACCAACAGGGAGCAGACTGGAAAAGGGTGGCACATAAGGCACCCTGGGCCTTGCCGGGTCCTCACTGTTCTCCCTGCAAATGTCTCTCCCTTCCTCATCCCCTGCTGGCAGCTCAGGCTTAGCTCTTGGGCAGCAGCAACAGGCAGCACTCTGCTCCCTGCCTGCCGTGGAGAGCACAAGGCTCAAACAGCCCATTTGGAGATTTGACCAAAATGTGTTAAAAGCATTTCCTCAAATAGTTTTAATTTTAATAAGTCATATTTAGTAGCCTTAAGGACACTGGCTGTGTGAGAGGAGAGGGTTATGTCCTGAAACCAAAGCTGCATAGATGGGTGCTGTGTGAAGGGCTGCTGAGAGTTTGGTGTGGGGTGAGAGGCATCACATCTTCCTTAAGAGAGAGGAGCCCTTGCCATGTGGTTGAAAAACGTGGTGGGGTTGACAGGTGAAGCACTTTGACTGAGAAATGTTCTTTTAGATTAAACAACAAAACTCTGCATGCACATACAGACTAGATCTTCATAACGCAGCAGGCTTTGACAGTGTACTGCAGCATTATTGCTATTTATAATCGACAATTACTAACACTATAATCCAGTAAACTTAGTGGTAGCAATTACAGCAACATAAATAGCAATCCAGATGACTAAAGGCATTGCTGTCAATGCAGGTGGCAGCTATAGCATTAGAAAAAGAAGTTGGAGGGAAGATATCAGGACTCGATATGTGAGCTTGGGTCTGCTAGTCTTTTATATACCATTTTTAATATACTTCCTGAAATGAAGCTTCAGAAAGGTACACTGCCTCTTTAAAATTAGTCTAGGAACTACAGGTAGTTCACATTATTTTTAAAATAATAAATCTCTATATATATCTATATTAAAATATATATGTATACATAAGTTGGCTAGCCTACCTTGTGGAAAGGCTGCAGCTAAACTAAGTCTGAGCTAATATTGTATTACCATGGTCTTCTGGTTTGTAGATAGCCCTTCCTTATTAGATGAGGTTCTGTTATTGCTCCACAGAAGGTGCCTGTGTATATAACTCCTTTGTATTGCTTTCTGCAGAGTCCCTTATATATTTCTTACTACTAATGCTGTGTAGAAAAGGAAATCCAGAGATTTTACTACTGATAATTAACCATATAATGGCCATTAGCAAAATAAAGATTTAGTTGTTTGGGAAACAGATTATTTATATTGTGTATGGTTTATTGCCTGATAACTTGTTTGGTGACTGGATATTCTTTTCCTTCTCCTGGTCCTTTTCTGCTTTTTCCAGCTATGGTGTTTACTCCTCACTTTGATTATCTAGCAGGCAATAAAGTATATTGTATGTTTTGAAGCCAAGTGGTGTGCTCCTTACTCGTGCACAGCGGGAAGCCACTGTCGGTGGTGGGAGCTGGAGCTGCTGCAGGGCAGGAGCAGCTCTCCAGCCGCAGCTGGCTCCTCTCCTGTTGGAAAAGCCAGGGCCCAGGCGGGCGCCAGGACACCAACCTGGCAGTTCGTGCTCAAAAGGAGGGAGCTGCAGCCAGGAGCCCTCATAGCTTTGCTCCCTTGGCCGTCCCCAAGGATGGGAGGAGACCATGTGGACACAGAAGAGTCACTGCACATCTTCTAAACTCACAACCACCCTTCTTACCTCTCTCGCATGGACAGCAGTGGCAGTGGCAAATACTGGCACTGGCACTGGCACTGACAGCTTCTGGCTCTCGTGGCAGCCTCATGCTGCTGGGTTTTCATCCCGAGGAATGGATATTGGCAGAGCTCCGTGCTCATGCCAGGCTCAGGTCCTGTAACTGCTGGGGCACTCTGTGCTTTCCTACACACAAGGCAATGCATCCCCCCTCCCCAGCAGCTACACAGCCAGCAGCGTGTGCTGAAACACTGCTCCAGGCAACACACACAAGTGTCAAACGGCCCAGACATACCTGGTTTGCCTGTTTGCGGCTGCTTTGCCTTGCTTTGCTTTGCTTTGCTTTGCTTTGAATGGGGAGCCAAGTTCTGCATGGCAGTTCCTCCCTCCTGACATCTGGGGGATTTTTTTTCTGTGGTTCAAAACTTTCACTGCCAGAAGCAATTGGTGGGAGTGCGCCCTTGGCTGTGTTTGCAGGAGGAGCACATCCTTCCCTGCCGTGTTCCCTTCCTCCACTGTGGCTGCTCAGAGGCCACCTGTCACCTCCCAAGGGGACACAGAGCATCACCCTGTGCTCTGCCCTGCCCTCCACAGCCCTAGTGCAGCACGAGGGGCTGCAGGCAGGCCACTCACCCAACAAAACCAGCTCTTCTCCAGCAGCCAGGGTGTGGGTGCATGGCCCCACTCCTGTGCAGTGGCTCAGGGGACAGCGGGGAGGAGAGTAGACCCACCTCCCACTAAGGCTCCTAAGAAACAAACAGCTTTGGCGTGTGGGGAAATGAAGCTGCTAAAAATCTCCGCTTTTATCAGTCAACATCATTTTTTGGTGGTTGTTTTGCCCCATTCCACCCTGAAGCAAAAGTTGAAATGGTGCCACTGCCTGTGCAGAAAAGCTTCCCAAAAAGCAGCAAAAACCTCTCATTTGTAAGTCAAAACAGAATTTTTTTGTTTCAGTTCTCACCTTCCCATATTTTGCTGGTTTCTGCATGGCTATATGTATGCATACTACATATAACTACACCTTAGTCCATCCTAACTAGTAATTTAAAATTATGGAATTGTTCCCTGGGTACTGATGCTCTAGATGTTGGTGGTTGTGAACATGACAGTATTTTTACAGTTTGGCATTTGTGCAGCCCTGCCTGAGCTGCTACCTGAGCCCCTCTGGTCCCTGCACCACAGACTGGGTTTTTTGGAGAGAGGGGACAGGCACAGGCTGCTGCACAGCCCCCGTGCCCAGCCGGGCAGCCACAGAGGGTCCTGTGAGTGCACCACAGGGCAAAGAGGTCCACACTCCAAGGAGGGATGGAGTGCCCTGGTTATGGGATTACAGCCATATGTCACCACTCAGGGACACTGGGAAGCCAGTCCCATGGCCAGAGGTGCCCTGCACCTGCTCACCAGTTTGTGTTTGGGGTGGGCTTCCAAGGCAAGGGGGGCACATACTCTTTTTACATGGCCATAAGCAAGGGGCTCAACAAGTCAAAAAATTATTTTCTGTTCATTTTCAAGCTGTCCTTTCCTCATTTAGGAGTGGGAATGCAACACGACCCCTTGTAAAGTACAAACCTCCAGTTTAGTCCCCTACCATCTGCACCTCTCCTGCTGGGGGAAAAAAAATGTGGTTTTTTTGTGTTAATATAAGTATCTAGGGGTTTTTTTAAATTTTTCTTGGCATCAACACTGAAGATGAACCAGAGACTTGCATCCAGGAAATGCCTGGTTTCATCTTTCTGTGCTCACTGCATCATGGGGGGAAAAGATCACTCCCATTTCTAAGCAGTGGGGCTTCTGCCTTGGACCCTGACCCCCTCAAACACTATTCTTGTGTCCTCGGATGCCTGTGCCAGGAATTGGCCTTATTTGCACATCCCACCTGGAGAAATTAGTTGGTGAAGTAGGCAGCAGCAAAGCTGGTGGCTCTGAGTGGGTACAGCAGCCTACAACATCTATATTCAGCAACTAATGAGCACAGGAGAAGTCTCAATTATGAAGCATATTTTATATGCCTGTGTCTATATTGTATACTTTTTCCTTTTTAAAATTGCTTATTACGGCATATTTGTGATTGACAGTTTGGGTGGGGGGTTTTTTTCCACAGTGCAAATTGGATCCTCAGAAGCTTTTTTGCCAGCACAAATGAGACGTACAAAAAGAAGGGCTGCTGCAGGTACCTGGGGAGGTTAATGCCTCCTCTCCACATTAGTCCAGTTGGCAGTCACAGGGAGTGTTTGTACAAACAAAATGAACCTTGTGTTTGTGCTGGGCTGGTGTCCTCAGTGGAGGCCCTGGGCAGCCGATGCATCGCTTTCTGTGGTCTGCAAAACTGCCTGGGATTCTGCGGGACAAGCTTTTTCCAGTGCCTTGGTCAGATAAGTGTCTCGGCACTGGGAGAAGCGCTATCTCTTTTGCTTATCTATATACTTAGGTTTTGCCTCCGCAGTGTGAGGCAGAGTACCCGTTGTTAATAAAGCAGGTAGAGGCAAAGAAGAGAGAACGGACTCCTGATAGCAGTACCCAGATTTTTATTGTTTCTTCAGGATACAGGCTATCAGAGAGAGACACTGAGGGGTGGTTACGTGGGGTTTTATAGGGAAAGGGAAGGGGTGGTCTTAAGATGAGGTCCAGAGTTCTTATCAAATCACAGATTGACATGGGATGACAGTTTTCCAATGAGTTCTGGGCAAAGACAGAACATATTTGCATTAACCTATGAACGTTACAGAACAGCAGAAGTTTCTGGCAATTGCTGAATAGTAATACAGTGTGATGAATATTAAAATAACAGAGGTGGAACAAAATCTATGACTGACAGGGCTAAAACATGGCAGCTAGGGGATTTCCCCTAGCTCACTGCCACACCGATGCTCCAAGGTTTGTGGAGGGAAGGTTTGAGAGTGCTCCAGCTCCTCCAGAGCTGTGGTGTGGTAAACCCCACATCTTCAGCCACAGACTGGTGCTTTTCTGTCATTTGTTTCACCATTTGGTGAACAGTTTGAACCAGCTTGCCAAAGCCAAGGCTTTGCACCCCAGAGAACTAAGAAACACCTTCAAGCTGATTAAAGTCTGGCAAATGGCAGTGAGGACCTTCTTGGTTTGGGTGGAAGCAGAGTGAGTCAGAGGATGACCCACCAAGCTGTCCCAACCCAGCCTGGAATTCGGGAAATAGCATTGGTTATCAGCTCAGCGGTCTCAGGACATCTGAGGGTGTCCTGAGACACCCTCTGGCATAACCATCTGGCAGGGTTACGGAGAGGTCCTTCAATTAAACCAACTGGTTTAGGGCAAAAAATGGGCACTGTTTCAGCCTGCAGGTCCTGGGGCTCAACTGTGTGAGCATCCTCACAGCTCGTGGGTTTCCATCTGGTGCACAGGGGCTGGGCTGGACAAGATCCTTGAGACAGGGACCTTTGGCTCATTCCTAAGCAGCCAGGCCCTCTTCGAGCAGCCAGATCCTCTGAGGTGGTTGGTGTTGAAATGCTTGTACCCAAGGGAAGCTTTGAATGTGTGTCATTTTAAAAAATAAATAAATAAAGCTGGGCCCCATGAGCCATTTGGGGCAGGAATCATCCGCCTCCCCCTTATTGTATATCACCAGCTTCCTCTTAGTTTAGATAAATTTGAGGGCACACTTGGGCTGACACTTAATGGAGCACTTTCGTTAAGATTTTACATCTATGAGCACCATGCTCATCATGAGGACAATTAAATTAATTAAAAGCCTCTTACTGCAGGGCACAGAGAGGAACCCTCATTGTTACTGGTGCTCATAGATGTAAAATCTTAATCAAAGTGCTCCACCTTTTCTGGTCCTAATTTCTTCCTAGCTAACAAGAAGGGTTTTTTTCACTAATATGTCTCACTTCTACTTTCTTGAGCTTCCTATGCTATAAATGGTTGATACATAGCTGTTCTGATACTGCTTTTAGTTAATGAGATTTACCTGTGCCAACCTCCCAGGACATGTAAGCAAGTCATGGTGGCACGCCATGGTGGCAACAACATGCTGGTGTTCATCTCTCCTGTCGTCTCTCCTGCTGTCCCTGTTGCTCAGAGGCCAGTTTTGGCCCACACCACATCTGCACCATCCACCCAGAGATCTGGGATTTGCACAGGAAGGCAGAGCTGCCTTCAACCCAGAGCCCACGAATCGCTTTGCTGGGGCTCTGAGCACCCCTGTGTGAAAGCAGTGACAGAAGCCCAGACCTCTGTTGGGAGCCCTGGATTTATGGCCTGCATCTCTCATTGTCCAGCAGTGAGCTGCTGGTCCTTCATTAGCTGTGGGGTCTTTTCAACAGGCACCATGAAAGGGGATGGTAGGATTAATGGAAAAACTACAGCCACGCAGCAGAAGACAGCACACCAGGCAGCCCTCAGAGAGATTTAGTTCTCCCAGGCATTTCCTACTCCTGTTCTTCCTGGGAGGAATGCTTTCGCTGCCCTGCCCTAAATTCACTTGTACTCAGTGGAGTTTCACCACATGAGAAATTGGTCTGGCCTGGCCCCTGGTTTCTAAATCTCCAGATCATTGGTATAATTAAATGGCAGTCAGAAAAGATCTTTTTACAAGCATGTCCTTTAAAGGCCAACAGAAAATATTCCTATGTATTTGTGTGTAATAGAATGATTCCCTTGTTTGTATGTTACTGAAAAAATACCCAGTGTATTCATAACTTATGGACTTTTAAGGCAAATTCTAGTTGTCTGAAAAGCGTGGATTAGTGGTATCCTTGATTCATGCTTTGGGGGCTGGAGTGTGGTTGATTCATCACTACAGCTTTAGCTGGGGGTTTAATGTCCTTTTCCTTTTCTTCTTCCCCCAGCTGGCTGCATGTCTAATTCCTGTTAATTTTAATAGGAGGTGGACCTGCTAGTCCCTCTGAAGTGTTTGAAAAATTTCAACCTCAATGTTTTCTTAGGGAAGCATGCAGAGCACAGGGATGCAAAGGCTGGAGCCAGCAGCTCCCCTACTGCCCCCAGGGCTCATAGCCAGGGCTGCCACTCGTTTCTGATGTGCTTTGCTTTCTTGCTCCAGAACTCTGGGGCTGGGTACAGCAGCTCTGGGAAAACACCGGTGTTGGAGAAGATTAAACTTGGAGGGAGGGGAAGATCCCCTGCAGCACAGTGGAGGTGTCTGCACGAGTGGAAAAAAATGGGAATAGGGAAGGGGAAAGGGGAAAAGTCCCCAGTGGGAGTTCAGTAATCCTGATGGAAGGTTTATGCCTTCAGAGGCTGGGACTGCAGAGCTGCCATGGGTGTGAATCCCCACCCCTGCAGGGAGCTGCCATCCCCCTCTAGCCAGCCCCTGCTCCAAGCTTTATCCCTATTTTCCAGGTGTCTGTGTGAGCGCTGGCAAGGTTTGGCATCTTGTAGAGCAGGACTAATCTCCTGACCAAGCCACTTAGGATGAAGGACAATGCTGCTTGCTTTTTCCTGCTCCCTGGCTCATGCTCTTGGCCCCACAGTTTTCTCCCAGGTCAGGTCAAGAAGGGCTCTATGAGTACTTTTCTGGAAAGCTCTCCTGCTTTTCTGTGCTGTGAAAGTTTAATTAAATTGATGTGGGCTGAGGAACCACATCCGCTACCTGGAGCAGGGGGTATATTCATGGTCTAACAAAATAAAACCCAACACATTCTGTTAATTCAGTAACTGTGTTACTGAAAGGCATAATCCCAATTATCTAATTATTGTTATTTTTTTATTATTTATTGTATTACCCTTTCCATGCTTTGGTATGGAAAGAGTAAAACAATAATGGTCTGCATACCTGTTTCTTTTGCAGGAGATGGACACCGATGATGTGGTTTCTTCTTCCTTGGTAAAGAGCCCATCTGAGGCTATTTTTTAACTCATTTTATGCAGACTGGTTCAGCAGTTTGTTGTTGTTGGATCTTTTTTCGTTGTTTTTTTTATTATTATTTGTCTGCAGGCATAGTTGCATGATGATCACTTGCAAGGCTAGGGTGTGACAAATCCGTGCTATCATCTCCTTGCACAAAGCAAAGCTAGAGTTAAAAGCAAGTTAGGCCACAGTCAGGCAATGTGCTCTTGCAGCGAAACACAAACTGAAGTCATGTCAAGACTGCCCAAAATAAGTTTGTGCAAGGCTCCAGGCCTTGTGACACTGACCTACTGCCTGCCTGAAGCTGTATCTTATTGCAAGGTTTAACCCAGTTCCTGGCTCTGTCCCTGCAGTGGGCTCTCACTCCCCAAAATATTTGACTGTAGGAGTGCCTCCAGTGGCTTCCCTTTGCCAAGCAAAGTGTTTCCCAAAATATATCTGATTTTGAGGTAGCTTTTACTTTTATTTTTCCTTTTTATAGCTAGCCACCAAAGGTAAACCACCTCCCATTACCCAGAGCACTGGAGGGAGGGGGACCATGACACACCCCTCCCACCAGGCTCCTCAAACTTCCATCAGAGTCAGTTTAAATTGCCATAAGCCTGGGGAGATGCTTGGTATTTCTGAGGTCTCGCTGATGTTGCTCCAGTTCTCAGGAGTTGTTAAACTGGTACCACTTACATTGATGCAAACTAGTTTACTTCACCCTCATCCCTGTTCCCCAGACTTGTTTCAGCTAGTGAGGTGACCCAGAGTGAACAGGAAAAGACATTGGCTGGCTGATAAGGGCAGGGTTCAGCTACAGCATTTGGTGGCAATGCAAATATTTACAGCAGCCCTGGGGAGGAAGTGGTGGTGCAAGTGGAGCCTCTCCTGAGTGAAACCCTTGAAGTGTACATGCAGCATAAAGAACCCAAGCTCTGAGGCTCAGCTGCAGTTTCACCACTTTTTGACACTGCAGTCAAGATTTAGGGGTCATGCTTCTGAGAGCAGCATCAAACATCAGGTGTGACACTCCTGGAGGTACCCTGGTATTGCTGGGAGAGGGAAATGCTACTGAGCACCTTCCAGACAAGACTAAAATCAGTGCAGAATCATGAAAAATAATGCAGCCCAATCCAAAGCTTTCTCTTTCAGTGGTTCTCAAACTGTGTGCCCATCATAGGTTATTGATCTCCTGCAGACCCAGGCAAGCCAGTGATGCTTCTGCATCATGCATACTTGTGTGAGCACACTCCTGCCATGGTGTCAAAGCTGTCTGTATCCACAGTTTACACTGACTGGGTGCTGTTGCTAGCTAAGCCACAACAAGCTCTATCCTGCTGTCCACACCAGACATTATTCAGATTATATCACAGGCAAGCACAGCAGACCTGGCCCAAAACACCCAGTAAGGGGGAAAAATCCCATTCAAACCCAAGGGACCCCTTGCAACCACCAAATTGTACCAGATTTGCTGCAAAACTGGTGCACTCAATAATGCTTTGGGTCATGCTGGATCCTCCTGGCAGGGTGATGGTGGTGCATGTCCATTAATTTTTTTCTGGCATTTAATGAGCTGGCAGCTCTGGGCCAGACGTGCACCAAACACAAGCCAGCTCTAAGGAGGACATACAGGATCCTCCTTTGGACATCTTCCAGCCTTGAATCTGCCGAAGACTTTCCGTGCATGTGCACGGACAGACGGACTACAGACAGACTACACCCAGTTGTGTGTAAAACACCCTAAACTTCAGTACAGAGGCAGTGACTCAGCTGTCTGTCTCTTTTTAGTCCATTGCAGAAAATTACTTGCTAATGAGTCATTTGAAAAATCACCCATGTGTGACCTTGTCACGCTGCTTTGCCTCGCTGGCTGAGGAGGAGGGAGAGGGACTTTAGGGAGAGCTGTCTGGGCTCAGGGCCTGTCTGGGAGGGCCACCAGAGCAGCGTCACTCACGCATGGGTGCAAAGGAGAGCACAGATAAAAGTCCAACCTTCCCATCCCTCAGAGGTGCACACATCTCAGTTTTTAAGCGCAGGCTGTGCTGCAGAAAGGGGAAGCCAAGCCCCCGTGTGCAGGGCTGGCTTTGAGCAGTGATAAAACTGGGTGCAAACACCGGCCCATGAAAATAAAACCAGCGTTTTCTCTGGCCCCTTCCAGGACCCCCCTCACATCTCCATGTGCTAGGATCTGGTGAGAGAGACCCTTCTCTGGGAGCAGGGACAGAGGCCCCTGGCTGCGTCTGTGTGCTCAGGCCACACGGGCTGAGCAAGACCAGCAGCAGTGGTGTCTCCACCAGGACCATGTCACTGTGGAGTCTTCAGCTGCAAGTTTGGGCTCTCTTTTCCTGCTGCATCCACTTGGCATTAGCACACGTGGGGTCTCCTGCACTGCTAAGTCAATAAATGCAGCAGTCTCTGGAACAGCTGCTTTTCCTGCAGCCAGGCTATTGCTGCTCAGAGGAAATGTTATTTCTAACTAACTGCTCTATGGTTTTCTTATGCTGTTTCCCTGGAAGGTTTTTATCAGATCAAATATTTATATCACATCAAATATTTGTTCTGTGACAATGGCAGGGCTGGTGGTGAAGAGCCAGTGTCTAACACCACCACGAACCAACACCAGCAAACATCATTTGGGAGCCAAGGGAAGGAGATAAAGTGAAGCCACCCAAAACCCCTTGCAACGAGGGAAGGAACTTGCTGTTTCAAGGAAACACTAGTTGTGAGCCTTGAGTGATATCCAAGTGCTACAGGAAGCACACACAGGTCAACGTTCTGAGGAGCCCCCACCCCCACTTGATGTACTTATACCCTGAGCAGTGTGCAGGGAACTGAGGAGAACTTGTTTGCAAATGCCCAGGAAGCAAAAAACGTTTGTTTTGAAACCTTAATTCCTAGCTCAAACACAGCTTGAAAATCTGCCCACAGACATTGTAATGTTTGGTGGTGTTGAAGTTGGGTGAGGCCATGGTTCAATGCCCACTCAAGGAGGGAGGGTGAGCGAGTCAGTGAGAGACCACCCTGCCTTTATCTTCACATAGCTGATCATTAAACAGAAGAATAAAAGCAGTCAAAGTAAGAAAGAGAGATCATTCACTAAAATATTTGTCTAGAACAGATGGCTCTGGTGACTCAGACAAAATACTCCCCCTGCTACAGGCCAGCTGTAAAAGAACCGTAGTTTGCCATTTAGGAAAAATGACACAGCATGGTGAAGAGCCTATCTAGGAAACATGGAGGGAAAAAAAAAGCACTCACATGTCCCATTTAAAAATTAAATAGGTTTATCTGGATCACTTCTCCAGTCTAGCACCAGCTTGGTAGTGCCTATGTGCAAGGATGGGGTGTGGGACAGATCAGGGATTGATTTGTTACTCAGCATTTTTTGCTTTAATAAGTTAAAATAAATGAGAACTTTTAAGCAGGTGGTTTAAAACTGCTTGTTTTAATAATCTGAATTTAAATTTTGGCTCTATTTTTCTGTTAGCCTAAAGAAATGGTGGTATTTCAAAAGCTCAGGGCTTCTGTTCAAATGATTCACTCTGATGCAGATACCATGTGAATTAAAACAAAGCACGCATACAACAACCACACGCACTAAGGGAGAATTATACCACTAATAACAGTTTTTAATGGGTCTTTATGAATAATCATGACATTTTCCCCCAATTGCTCTCTTCTAGCTTTATTTTAGTAGATATAATCCTCTGCATAAGAGAATTCACGTCAGTTTGAAGAGCATTATTCTCCAAGACAAACAGCCTCTGGAGACAAGATGGGCTCTGCTCTCCCAAATGCATGGACTGGTCATTAAAATTTAATGCTGACCATCCTCCTCCTCCTCACAGGATGGCTGTGGGCCTTTTTGGCAAAGGACATACATAGAATTTCAAAGGTTCCCAGGAAACAACAGTGTTTTACTTCTCTTTTCATGAACTGTGTGCTGTACCCAAGAAAAGGACAAACCACTGTCTTCGTGATCTCTCATGACCCAGAACCCTATTTGGCCTCATGCATGGGTCCTCAAGTCCCCAGTGTTCTTCCAGCCAAAAGCACACCTTGCCCATCCCAGGAATCACAAGGGGTTTGGGTTTTTTTCCCTTTCCACAAAGCTTATTTTCAGACTGTCACTGTATCCTTTCTCACACACTTCCCCACCTGTAGTTGTGTCTGTCCCATCTTGACAGGAGCTTTTTCCTGCAGTCTAGGTCCCAGAAGAGCAACATCCATCCTGGCAGTCTGATCACCATTTCCACAGATCTCCCTGACCTCCTGCAGGCTGAGATAAAGCCACGGGGCATCGTGGCACTGGGAAATGGAGAGGTCCCTCAGTGCAGCCCCGAGTCCTGTGTCACCTCAGGTGTGCCTGTGTGGGAGGCCCTTTTGCTGCATCCATTGTTTGAGGAGTTCAGTCCATCTCAGCCTTCTGCTTTGGTCCTGTGTGCTCCCGGCACTGCTCATGGCAGCAGCTCCCTGTGCAGATGGATCTAAAGGAACCACCCTGGTGAAAAATTATTCCTTGGTTGCTCTTTTTGAGCTGTTAAAACATTAACATGAGCATTGGCAAAAGGAGCTTTAAAATTGTCTGCTCTGTCTCTCCATCCCTGTGGAGAGTCAGCTTTTTGTACTGCAGGTCTGGGGAAGTGATTCTTGCACCTTTCATTCCTTGTGTTGTCATGCCCTGATACAGATTTTTTTTTAATTTTTTTTTAAATTAACCTGTTAGTTCCAGTCCTTCCTCCAAGGCCATGTTTTCCTGGACTTAGGGTCATTTTTATCCTGGACTCCCCTGGATGCCCTGCAACAAAGTCACAGCTCCAAAAACCCAGCTGTGGCCTGGAGCCTCCATTGGCACATCCCTTTTTTCTCCTTTTCCTCCATGTGACTTGTGACTTTCTCTCTCTGTGTCTCCACAATTCATTTCAGATTCAAAAGCACTAACTGGTCCCAAAATCGCAACATGTTTGGGACTACAGCACTGGAAGGGACTACAGCGTCTACATTTCTGACCTACATTTCTTGCCATAGCTGTCAAACATCTAGCATTAAAAGCAGTTATGGGTTTTTTCCTTTATTTTTCTTTATTTGCCTTTACACCAAAGTGCAAAAAACCTTTTGCTTCTGTTGGCACAGGCAATGTCTTTATAAGCAGTTTCAGTTCACTCCTGTGGTGCTATCAGAGGCAGGCCTGCTATTAAATCAAACCCAAATGAAACCTTGCCCTTGTGCTGTCCTAAGGGAGTCTGGGGTGCATGAACAGACATTTCAGAGGCTGCACCTCGCAGAATCCAGCCTGCTTGGCTGAACTGCTCTGGGTGAGGGTTAGAAGTGATGGGACAAAATCTAAATCAGGAACCTGATCCACCAGCCACGCTTTGGAGGCTCATGACTGTGTACAGGGGCACCCAAGAGAAGTAGGGAAAGCACTCGCCCCAGTCAGGCTGTTTCAGGCTAGAATGCAGGGAAATCTACTAATGATTAACTCTGCAGAACCAGGAAGAGGGACTGCCTCCTTTTGCCAGGTGTTTTGCACAGCACAGGTCTTGGACTGAGACGTCTGGAATGAGCACTGGCCTTGAACAACCCACATGACCCAGTGGCAGTACCTTCAAAGCAATTGTCTTCCCCACCCTTCCCACTGGTCTTGTTTATTTATTTTGGGTGACCTGATCAGGCATCAGAGTTAAAAGAAGGCCAGTTTGGCATAATCAGACAAGGGAAGCATGATCCAGTACTATAAACAAGAGGTGCCGTAGCAAAAGCTGCTTTTTGCTGCATTAGGTAGGCCATTATTATACTTTGTTCAGACCCCTGTTGTGGCAGGTATGCAGAGCTCTGAATAAGGTGAAGGAAGTGGAGCTCTGCTCCCTGCACCCTCCATGCCCCTTGTGCCATTGCAATGACAACACTCGGCCCTCCTCTCATCTTTAGTCCTTCGCTGGTGAAATTGGGTTTTGCTTCCTTTGGGGTCACCAGAACACCTTCAGGAATCCAGGCAGTAAGAGGTGGTCTCCGAGCATCACTGTTCTCTCCACACATCCAGATACCAGACGATGCAGACCTCGAGGACCTTCAAATGTCACCAGCTCCTCTTTGGCACCTAGGGATGCTTGGACGCCAATGAGATATGACTGTCACCTATATGTATGGCTTTAAAAGCCTTTCCCTTGGCAAAGCTACTCTTTCACTGGGTTTCTTTTCAGACCTCTGAGAGCACCATGTTGAGGAATGTTATGCTAAAGACATGCTTACAACAGCAAATGCATATACACTTGCTTTACTAAAAAAAAAATATTTCGTTCGACACAGATTGACTGGGCTGGCAGTTACCTATAAATCCAGAAAGTAGCTCCCTTTAGGAATTATCAGCAAAAGGTTCACAGGTCTTCAGACTTATATGACCATACTTCTAGGGCAATGCTTTCAGAGCCTACAATTCAGACACTCCCCCTTTGTCCTGTGGGTTTAACATCTCTCCAGTTTCATGGGATTCCAGAGAAGCACAAGCCTTGCAATGGGCCCTGCCTCACTTGCAAGTGTCACTCCCTGGGAGGAGGGGAACACTTTCCAAGTGAAGGTATTTATACTCAGAGGCAACTCAACAAAAAACCTGGTCTCACTTCTCCTCTTCAGGAAGGCTGAAACCAACCTGAGCTGAACTGGTGATGGATGGCAAACAACAGGGTAAGTATCAAAGAAAGACAGAGGTTTCTCTCACCTGCCAAAGGTGTCTTGATGGAACATTGCCAGGGAAATTAAAGGTGTTGGAGCAGTATGAAGGCAAGGGAAGGCCTTGCCCATATTTTGGTGAACTGTACCAGCTACAGCTGCTGATGTGACACCCCCCCACCACCAGTCTGGCATGGAGAAAATACTGCTGGAGCCTCCCCCTCCTCCTCTCTTTTGCCCAACTCTGCTCTTCTCTACAAAGCCTTGTGAGCTCCCAGCACTTTCTCTTTGCTGCTCCCCAACTCTTGGCCTGGCAGTTTCTGCCATGCACTGAGGTTTTTTTGTTCAGGATTCCCAGCCTGAGGCTGTAATCTGGATTAAGAGCAGGCTCAGGGCATGGACCAGTCCTTCACCAAGTGCATGTGGTAAAGGGGCTGTTTTCCTGTGGCTGGTAAATAAACAAGTGTTGCCCTGAGTCTTGCAGTTCTCAGTGTTTTCTCTTTCTGTAATACTTTCTCACACTTCTTCTGTAAACATGGCCATGGTTTCCTAACAACTATCTATGTTTTTCTTAACTGTATGTGTGTTTATAATTCCAGTATACTGGGTGGAGAAATATGATTGATTGATGCTTTGACCAGTGGAATTAAGAGGTGTTGATTTCTACCTCCAATCCACGGTGATTTGTAAAAACATATAAATAAAGGCAGAGGGTTCTGCCCTCTCTCTCTTTCTGCCCTCTCCGTCTGCTGTCTCTGTGTGATCTTTTATTCGCCTCTCCTTTGGGCTCCTCGGCCTAGCCGGCCTGACCCAGTGCTACAAACAAGTAGTGACTTGTACCTTGCCGCACAGGGCTTTTGTCTTGTGCCGCTTGTTTTGTCTTAGCATCTTTTCCCTCCTTGCCCTTTTGGCATGTACTGTGCTATTAATTCACCCGCAGAGCATGTCGAGAGCTCACATTGTCACCAGTGAAGTTGATGTAGCTCCTTCCTTCAGCTGGCCTTGGGGGACCCCGAAGCACCTTCTCCTCTGTCACCTTCCCTGTGACTGGCAGTCATGATGTATTTTACCATATTAATTGTACTTCCTCATTGATGCTGTAACCAGTTTCATTTCCTGCTCAGTATGACATTTAAAGCTGTTTATGCTTTGGAGTTCTGGTGTACTGCAAACGCCAACAGCTGCCTCATGGTTCAGAATATGGTGATTTTCTTTTATTCCCCAACTGCCCATTACTATTTGGTTTGTATCATTCCCAGAGAACTGGTATGAGGAAAAAAGGACAGTGTGAAGGGCAGCCTAACAGGACTAGGGTAGTACCAAGGCATCACGTTTATTAAATAACAGAGCTGTAAGGGTGGTAGGGTGCCACATCTAACACCCTGCTCCAAGGCTGTACTGAGCATCCATCTCCACTCATCCTCTTCCTGGAAGCCTTTTCCCCCTGCTGGAGGTAGGAGAGGAGCTGTATGTCCCCACAGGAGGCAAAGGCAGCAGGACCCCAGTGCCCCCTGCCCCCTCTGCTGCTGGGATGAGGTTCTCCAGTGGCCACAGCATCAGAGGACAGGGCAGGTAAGGTGTAAATTAAAAACAATTGCCCTCCTCCCCCTCACCATCTTTTTAACCCACACTTCTTTACATTGTTACATTAAATAACACCATTGTAGTTTTCAGCTTGCTCAGTCTATCAAAAATTAACTTTTTTCCTACTTACAGTGCAAGTAAGGGAGGACATTTTAGGTTCCTACAGTGGTACTTGTTTGGTGCCAGCCAAAACCTCTCAAACTTCCTAGAACAGTGTGTGCCTGGCTCTGTCAAAGCCTGACATGGTGCAGCATTTTCATTCTTAACTGTAACTCCAGGTACAGAGGGGTTGTTTCTGAAAACCTCACTGTTCTGTAATTACGGTGCAGGATACAGAGGAATCTATTTCCATGCTGGACTCCTTTAATTACAATTTCTACATTTTATTATGATCCTTAAATTCTCTGTGTTTCTTGATGTGGGACAAATCAACGCTTCCAAGTTCTACCTAGGCTAACTCCCCATACCTGCAGAAGTCTGCATACAACACAGTGCCTTTACTTGCACTTCATCTTCAATAGGTGAATTTTCTTTTTCACTGAGCTGAACTAGTACAAAATATCAGGGAATCCTGATCACCTTTTTCTTCAGTGAAACCATCGTAACTGGCTATGCTCAAACTTAAATGAAATTAATTGCAAGGAACAGATCTTAAAAGATCCCTTTTCTCATTACTGTTGTCTGAACTTCTCACTGTTTGTCCTTGGATGAACATTCTGGCCAAGACCACAGTGAATTTCCACTGATTTGTTGGGTTTTTTTCCTCTTTCCCATGTATCTAGTTTATTAACGGATATTGCTTTCTTACATAGCAAAACCCCCCCCACC